>JAOQML010130029.1:0-17465 GCA_027568935.1 Erythroxylum urbanii | reverse complement strand
CAAGGAGAGGATACATTGACAAAGGAAAGGATACAAAAGAGTCAAAGCTATAGCAAGGATTTGGAGAGGATACAAAAACAAGGAGTCAAAGCTGTAGCAAGGAGTCAGTATATTTCTACCACCTTGTTCTTATATAAATGATCTCCTTTATACTGCATCATGTATAACTGAAACATGTTGATTTGGTTATGTTATTTTCGCTGTGTTTTGATTTCGAAAAAGTTTTGAAATCTAACGTTTAACCAAATCTGGCATGCTTTTTTTTTTGATCCAACACTAGGGTTATAGGACAGTGAAGTAAAAAATTCCAACATGAGCACCTGGTAAATAGGAAATTGGAAACATATAAATTGGGAACTGGATTCTTTCAGCTTGGTTTTCTACCCTCTCGCGTAATTATAACCTATCGAGTGTTTCAAAATCAAAATATTTGGGAACTACTATTTTGTCTAACATTTAGAGATTGGAAACGAGTGCCTTCCTCCTCTTTGTTGATTGGGAAGGGCACTCCGAAGTCTGCTACTCTATTTCTACTCCCATATCCCACAACTTGATTTCGTCCTAATTTGCTTAATACGTGACATATTTCTTGGGAATTAGGTAGAATTTGAAAGAAATCTAAAGGTTTGAAAATTTTTAGAGAGATGTGAGAGCTTTTGTAGGTTTTAACTTTAGAGAGATAAAGTAAAAGTGAAAGTGAATGAAAAAGTAAAGTTAAAAATGAATATAAAGGTGATTGGAGGGTAAAATGGTAAAATTTTCCTTTAAAAATGCGTGCTTCCTATTCCTACCTAGTCGCAAGTTATGATTGTCGCCTGCAATTTTCCACCATTTCTTTATTTTTCTTCTTTTGCTCTTTTCACATTCTTTTCGAATTCACTTCTTAATTCTTTTGTGGCCCTTTTACTTGCTTGCTCAATCATCCACTTTATCCCAAAATCTTATTCCTTTTTGATTTTATTCGAAAACAAAATAATCCTAACTATGAAATTCAAATTTTCTAACAAAAATAATCAAATGAACTAATTTTCTATAGGTTGCCTCCCATGCAGTGCTTCTTCTAATGTCTATAGCTCAACGCTCTTTATAGCTCACGGTGGCTTGAATGAGGGTTGCAGTGGTAGTGTCGTCACTAATCTCACAATTTGTATATAAGCTACCATGCTACGATGTCCACCTTCCTTATGGTTCTCGTTTCCTCTCCTTCTTTGACGCGAGCACTTTTTCTTTAATGCATTCCTAGGGTCCTCGATATCTTCCCATTCTCCTCGAGGTTTGGGTTCTTTGATGTTTGTTGGAGGTAACAGAGAGTTGTAGTATTTCTTTGACACTTAGAAGGTTATTTACTCTTTTCTTACCCTCAGAGTTAGTTCACCCCCATCAACTTTAATGATTGAACGAGCAGTGGCTAAGAACAGTCGTTCAAGAACCATTGGAGTTTCCACATCTTCTCTAATGTCTAATATATAGAAGTCTAAAGGAAAAGTAAATTTATTAACTTTTACATACACATCCTTAATGATCCCCTTCCTTTGATGCACTATTCTGTCGACTATCTTTACCAACATCTGTATGGGTACTATCTCCTTTAATACCAACTTCTGACTAAAGGTGTAGGGTATCATATTAATGCTCGTTCCCAAATCCATGAATGCCCTGTCTATAACGACTCTATTAATACTGTAAGGAATATAAAAATCCCCTGGGTCCTCTTTCTTCTATGCGACATTAGGGTATTCTTTTGATATTCTGTCCTTAACCTTCTTTGTGACAGATTCCTTTAATGTGAGCTTTGTTTATAATTGTTTTGTCACTTCCTTGACTTTATTTGCTTCAATCTCCTTCAAATTCCTCACAGCCCTACTTGTAATTGTCTTCCGCTGAGTAAAAATAGGGTATGGGATTCCAAATCGAGTTACCTTAATTGGCTCACTTATAGGCTTACTTGGAAGGAATTCCTTAATTACTTGACTTTCTCCTTTATCTCCTTCTTCCTTCACCTCTTCAGGTTCTCTATCTTAGGTTTGACTGATAGCGATGATTCGTTCTTTCGAATTAGACTCGGTATTGCTTAGAAGAGTTCCAACATTTCGAGTAGACATTGCCTCCATTAGTTGGCCTACTTGGACTTCCAGATTATGTATTGATGAGGCATAGTTCTTCATTACTTGTTCAAATTTGCTTTCGAGCCTCCTATGTGTGTCCTTCCATGCCTCCAATTTTATCCAAATCTTGTCCAACTTTGATTCCATCGAGTTTGCTTTATCTTGTTAGAAGCCCAATTATCCTTGAGGCCTGAATTGTCCTCCATCATTGTTTGTCCAGAAGAAGTTAGGGTGATTCTTCCACCCAGGGTTGTAGGTGTCAGAATATGGATTGTTGCCCCCTCCTCGTCCATATTGTGCCCTATATAATTTACCTGCTCCAGATCGCCTTCCTTTATCAAATAATAGTCTACAGTATCATGGTTTAATTGTCCATAGAGCTCACACTTAAGTTATACAGCCTTCACCGAAGCTAAAGATAAAGCCTTCATGCTGTTGAGCTGTCTCGTTAGGTTGTCGATCTTCACATGCATTTCTGTCATCTGATCGACCATCACAATTCCTTTTTACTCTCTGAAGGTAATAGGTTGCCTACCCCACTCATTCGTCCACAAACAGCTATTGCTTGCCATCTCCTCTATCAACTCTTTTGCTTCATTAACTTTCTTCCGCATTAGTGATCCTCTTAAAGCTGCATCGATAGTGCCTCTCCTCGGTGGGTTTACTCCATTGTAAAATGTTTGCAACAAGAATTCCTTAGGTAAGTTATAGTGTGGCACTTCCATTGCAAATCTTTATATCTCTCCCACGCTTCGTAGATTGATTCCCTGTCACCTTGCTAGAAATTGGTGATTTCCTTCATGATCTTCTTGGTCTTGGTTAACGGGAAATACTTATCTAAAAAGGCACGAATTAGTTGATCCCACGTCGTGATGTTGGCTGGGCTAAGGGAATGTTACCAAGCCTTCGCTCTTTCTCTAAGGGTAAAGGGAAACAGCTGAATCCTAACTGCATCTTCTAATATCTGATGATACTGGAAAGTATCACAAATTTTGAAGAAGTTCATAATGTGTGCATTGGGATCCTTGTTAGTCAATCCATAAAACTGCACATTCAGCTGAAGCATATTGAGGATGACTAGTTTATTCTCAAAGGAGGTTGCTTGAACAGGTGACTAATAGTTATGATTTGCATGATATTTTAGGGTTCAATTTGTTAAGTATTTAATGTTAATTTGAGTGCTTAGTGTGTATTTATGTTTTAATTGTGTTAGTTTATGTGTTTAATTATTTTTTATGGGTTAGTATGAATCTTTGAGCTTAAATATTATCTTTTTAAGATACCTTGATGTGTTTGATAGTGTTTCAGGGTAAAAGGTGAAGAACGGAGAAGTTTCAAAGAGTTTCGGGCCAAAAATATAGCCCACGATCATGGCATAGAAAGAGGCAAATTAATAGGACCCAGGCCACGATCGTGTACTTTAGGCCATAATCATGCACTTTGGGCCATGATCGTGACAAAGAGGGTTAGGCGTTGGCCACGATCATGGCAAACATCATGACAGAGAGCTTTGTGCTAGGCCACAATCATGCACTTTAGGCCACAATCGTGATAAAGAGGGTTAGGCACTGGCCACGATCGTAGCCTGCATTGGGTTGACACAAAAACTCAGGTTTTATAAGACTTTTCATACCGTTTCAACCTTGAATCAACTCTAGGGCTTCCAAAGTATAAATATAACATTAACGGACAGAAGAAGTAGCTTGGGAAAAGCCTTTTGCATCATCCAAATTTTGATAACCTAGAGAGTTTATCGAGAGATTAAGGAAGGAGACAAAGGAAGAGAGACACGGAGAAGAAGCATGACGCAAAGTACTTCCTGAAATAGGAGGTTTCCCACTGTCACTACCTCCACTATTTTGATCTCGACGTATTTTCCAGTTATTTCAATTTTATTGATGTATAAAGTTAAGATAGTTGTTAAGAATATGTTGTGTTGAATGTTGAGTTTTTGGCTATACTCACTTTTGGGATTTTTGTCTTTGATATTAACAAAATTTGATTTATTGTGTTTTTATTGAATTATTTGTGATTCAATTTATGTTCTTAATAATTTGGTAACAAACTGAGAGGGTGAACTAAGTGAATATCATCAAATTGGGCTAACGAGAGTTAGGTAGTTTGATAGATAAAAATTGAATCAAACCGTTAATTTCATGTAGTGAGAGATCGTGCATAGATTTTTGGTAGTTTTTAGACAATTTCAGAACTAATTTATGTTTTGGGTCAATTGTGAATCAAGAGATCACAATTCCATAATTTGAATAAGGGATTATAAATTAGGGTTAAAGATTATAACTCGAGAGAGAGTAATCTACCCTAGGACTGTCTAGACCTAGTAATTCAATAATTACATAATTAATTAGAGTTTTATTAAGGTCGGATAAAACCCCATTTCTCTCAACTGGTAGTTCTTAGGTTGATTTTTGATTGAGTTATGCAAACTGCTATCCTGTTTATATTTATGAATTTTAATTCTCGTAATTGATTGTTTGATTGATAAATTTTTTGTATTAGTTGTTTATTTTGAATTATTGCGATTTAGTTCAACTTTAGATTTTAGAATTAGATTAACCCTCCTCATGGGATCAATACCTTAAATACTACACGAATGACCCGTATGCTTGCGAAAATATCGAGATTAAAAATATTAAAATTCTTTCATAGCGTAACACCCCAATCAATGGCCTAGCTACTTCTTGGTTCGCCGCATTGAACCCCAGCCTCATGAAGTCCATAAGGGTCTGCTGTTGCCATCCTTGGTTTGCTCCATAGTCCATGTTGTGCTGAAATTCCTTGACCATTGTTGATTTCCCGATCTCTTCTTCTTCTCCTCGCCGAGCTTTCGTAAGGGTTTGTTTTAGTCAATTGAAATCTAAGTCTAATGTTTCAGTTGCAAGACTCGAACCTCTTGTGACTCTTGTGTTCACGCAAGAGCACAATTTTTGAAATATAAATGAAAGAATGAAAACAAAAATTAAAAAACTAAACTAAACGTCTTAATTATAGAACTAAATTAATTGCCTCCCTAACGACGGTTCCAAAAACTTGATCACACAACTTTCATTAATATCAAAGACAAAATTTCCGAAGGTGAGTTTAGACAAGTACTCGACATTTAACGAATCTATCTTCTATGGCTATCTCAAATTCTATACAATCATAAAGAACAAATATAAAACTAGAAATAGATTCAGAACAGAGTGACGGAGGTAGCAACGACGGCAAACCTTTTGTTCTGGGAAGTACTTCACGGAGGCTTCGTCTCCACATCTCTCTTCGCGTAGGCTTCGTCTCCACATCTCTCTCGATAAAGCTCTCTAAGGTTTCAGGATTTGGCTTATGCAAAAGCTCCTATCTTCTGTTCTTTATGTTCTTTAAATACCTTGGTAGCCCTGGGGTTTTTCCAGGGTCGAAACGATCCGAAAAATCCCTCAAAACTTGATATTTTCTCTTGTTTATGCATCTACCTGATGCAGACCATGATCATGGCATGCAGGGCCATGATTGTGGCTAGCATCAAACCTTTTTATCATGATCATGGCCCAAATGTCACGATCGTGTCCCAAGTGTCACGATCGTGGCCTGTGGCAGATTCTTTAGGCCACGATCTTAGGCTGGCTTACATATCTCTGTCACGATCGTGGCACAATTTGGCTTTAAAGTCTCCAAAACTTCTTCGTTCTTCGTTGTTGGCCCTGAAACACTAATAAACACTTCAAGGTACCTCAAAAACATAATATTTAAGCTCAAAGACTTTTACTAACCTATAAAACACTTAAATACATGAACTAACAATTCTAACCTAGACACATACTAAACACTCAAATTAACACTTAATATATAACAAATTAAACCCTAAAACATGATTCAAATCACACCTATCATTGCTTTCAATGATCACCTCCTTGATCACAAAATCTTGTTTATGATCAAGTTTTCTGAGTGATTTATGCTTGATGTGGTTTGTGTTAAGAGAGCTTGAATTTGAGTTAGGAAACATAGTTTTTGCATTCATCATAGTTGATGTACACAATTGTGAGTGAATGTTGATTTTGTACTTAATGGTATATTAAGTGATTTTCTTGTTTCACTAACTTTGATGGCTTTTACACTACACTATCCAAATACATCTCACCCTACCCTTGCCCACATTACAACCTAAAATGAGTATTCCTTTTTCCTATATTAAGGGTTAGAACCCTAGATAACTGTACTTGAGAAATATTATTGAGAAAATAGGAAATGCATTTCATGCTCATGCATAACAGTAGCATACACACACGTGAATTGATTTTTGTACACATTACAATGACTATTTATGCACTCATTTGACATATTCTGGGGTATAAATGAATTTTATGAAGTGAGTATGATGTAAATAGTGGATATGTTGTTTTGAAAATTGATTTGGTAAGTATAAATATTAATTTAGAATTTTTGGTGAAAATTTAGGAAATTTATGACATTTATGAGTATTTTTGGACTAGAAAAAGTGCCAAATGGCAAGACAATTGATTTATGGTAGTAGAAATAAATTACATATGGCAGTATAAATTATTGATAAGTGGCATTAGGATTTAATAACAAGTGTCATAAAAAACCAAGAGACAATTGGATTAGAAATTGGAGGACAAATGCTCAAGTTATTAAAAAGGGGTCAAGTACAGTAATAAGAATAGGACATGTGGCAAGTGACAAATGTCATGCCACTTGCCACACATCCATCCACGATATTTCTCAAATGAAAGACCATCTTTAATGATTTTTCACTTATATTACAAGCTTTCCTCTTCTCTTCTTCTTTGTTATTTTCTTCTATCTTCTTCTTCATTTCCACGACACGCATAAACCTTCGCCATCGTGAACCTTGTTATCACCTTTCACTTTATACTTCAAGATCCTTACTATTTCTTCATCTTGTTACTAAAAGAAACACTCTATTCCACCTTAAATGTTGATGATCAGGTTTCGTGGTGAATGAAGAAGCTTTGAGCTAATCAAGTAAGGGGTATGTTGTTTGTCATGGCTTACTTGATAGACATATTTTGATGATAGTTTAAGAGGAGAAACGATTATGAAAATGATGTTGAAAATATATGTAACGTGGATGGAGAATGGATATCTTCATGGGTTGTTTAAATATAAACATATGTGATGATAGTTTAAGATTAAATGATAATGAAAATGGAGTTGATTTTATGCTACATTGTGGAAGAATAAATGGACATATTTATGTCATATTTTTATGTTTATGATGAGTAATAGATTATGTATTGTTTTATGGATGATTAATAATGAAAATAGTATTGGAACGAGAATTGACAGTTGATGAATATAGAGATGTGTATATGACCTATTTAGTGTCAATGGATGAGTGTAGAAATGAGAATGAATGAGTAATTTAAATATGTTAATGAGTAATTTAAATATGTTCTGTTTTGGGTATATGAGAAATGTAAGTTATAATTTGTTATGTGAGGAAATAAATTAAGTTTGAAGTTAAATAAAAGGCAATGTAGTGTCTTGAAATGAGAAGAACTAGGATGAAAGTTTAGAAATAAAGTGAAGGTGATAATGGAATTGAATGTGAGCTGAAACATTAATGAATGTGTGTATATATTGATGTTCTGTTTTTGCGTCTATGATCGAAAATAGATTAAAATATGTTTATAAATGATATTGAGTTAAAATGGAAGTGAAAACGATGAGGGATTAAGCTAAGAATGATGAACTATACATAAGGCGTTAAATGTAGTAAGTAAAGAGTGAGAAATCTGAAAAAGTGCAGAAAAATGGGGTAGGCCACGATCATAGCACTTCTGTCCATGATCGTGGGGAGGAGTTCCATGATCATGGGCAAGGTCTAGAATGGCCAAAAATGTGAGTTCTTCTTTAAGTGACATTTGAATCAACAAATGATAAGGTACTTTTCTATAGTGCATTTAGGCTTAAATGAGGCTTGAAATGAACCAAGTTGATGATAGATTAAGTAATTAAATTTGTGATATGTTTAAGGTGATAATTGAGGTTAAAACTAAAGAATAGATTGATGATATAAATGTATCAAAAAAATCTAGAAAATTAGAGATGTATAGAAATGAAAGTGAATTTATAAAGGCTAATGTGATTCAAAGGAGATGAGTAATATGTATTGAGTAAGAATGAATGAGAAATTGAGTATTTTGTGATCATATAATGCTAGAATAATTTTGATGAATGATTGAATTATGATATTAAAATAACAAAGTTCTTTGAACTATGAACCTAAGTGCAAGCTTGATATACACCAATGATAATGCTTAAATGATCCAATGATGTGAATAAAGGAAACATACCCAGAATAGTCAAATTAGGCATGCATTATACATTACACATACACATATGCATATGAATGAATGCTTATGAGATTATGCAATTAGTAATGTGTGTATTGCAAGAAGTTGATACACAGGATTGAACATTAACGTCCAGACGTTTTTGGATCATGGAAGCAAATGTTAATCTGGATCATACTGCGAGTTGAGCTAGATGGTCTCACTTTGATTGATTATTTCTATTTGAATTTCTGTATTGAATTGATTATAATGTGAATGAAATAATTTCGAACATTAATAGTCCGAGGAGTTTGATAAATGTGAATATATTAGAAGTGCTTCATTGAATGTGAATGAGAAAGAAATACGTGTTCTCAACATTTCGTTGAATGCTAGACATAGACCCGATGAAAATGAGAAAAAGTGAATTTCTACTAAATAAATGTGAATGACTGCATATATGTGAATTCATGCATTTCATTACATGATACGTATGATCAGATAAAGATTGTTGTGACTGAAGTAGCCACAAAAAAAGAGTTTAAAGTTCAGAATGTGATTAAGAGCCAAAAACTCAATATGTATAATGAGCCCGGTATCCCCAACGGATACGGGATAGTTATCAATGAGCATGGTATCCACAATGGATACGAAACAGTTAAAAGGCACTCAGTCACAACAAAGTAACAACTAAAAGTGAGTCACATATGCATTCCATATAAATAAATTGATGTGTATTAAACAAATAATTGAAATGATATATATGTACTGTTTCGAAACTTAAGTGTGAAATGATGTGCAAATTTTGAATATATGAATTGTCTGTGAATATGAATATGTAAATTGTTCTGTGTTGCTATGAGTGAGCCCATCGAGGATGGTTAGCTCACTGAGTTCGCAAAACTCACCAAAATTACAGCGTTGCCTTTCAGGCTCAGAGGAGATATCTAATTAAACAAATTGGAGTATAGCCACTGAATTCAGGCATGAGCTAGAGGTCAGGATCAGTTTGCACCTGCATATATCTTCAGTCATTTTTGTGTTATGATTTGTATAACTATTGTATATATACGTGAATTCTGTAATGTAATGACTTTTTTGAATGAATATGTTTGTAAATAAAATGGATCAGTAATCATAATATTAATTGTGACTGGTGATGTTATGAATAAAGTGGGCTGAAAATAATTATTTGTTTTTTAACATGCATGTGATGCATGAAAATTTTACAAGAATGTTCGAGAATATGCCCTATAAGAGTGGGGTGCTACATAAAAAGTCCTTTGATTCATGATTATACCTGTGAACCTTAGTGATAGAGAAATGAAATGATTTGCAAAGTTGTAGAATGTCATGATCATGACTGGTATTTGAGTGTATCCATAGATATATCTTAGTTAAACACATTTTCCAAGTCTACCATTAGATTACGCAGTTTCTGAAGGTAATAAATATTGATTGATTATGAGTAGAAGAGTTGAATGTTAAGCTCTTGCTATGGTTTTTGAAAGTCATTCATCTTTGCTTATGATTATGTGTTCTTGGGAAATATGGGAAATGAGTAAATGTTTTTAGATCTATGATCTTAATCTTGATGTTTTGCTCGAGGATGATCAAAAGCTAAGTGTGACGGAAATTGATATGTGCTTAATTGATTATACATTTATTCCATAACACTTAGTGTTATGAAAATGTTTAAGATACTCACTTTAGCTCACATTTAATTTTAGGTACATTTCGGAAGTGAAGAATCTAAATTGACCCGAAAGCATACTCATTGAGCAATCTTTTCAATGTTCATACTCTATAGTCTTCATAGAGAAAGAATAAAAGAAACATTACAAGAAGAAGAGACAAGATAGAGCATGAAAGTGAAGAACAAAAGAATAAAAGCTATGAAGTGGCTCACAGCCAGCCAGTGGCATTGCACAACCGTAAGCATGTCTCACAATTGTGCAATGTATGGCATGGGCATGAGACCACTCCCATCCCCATGCCACACCCGTGACACACCAAGTTATGGGGATGAGACTAAGCCAGCTTACCAAACCCCTAGCTTTTTAATATAAAAGCTTATGTTAGGCGACAACATATATATGAAGGTCTTTAGTATTTCCAGCTAGGAGAAGAGTGAAGCTTCGGGAGAGAATAAAGAGGGCAACAGAAGCTCTCAATCGTGAGAGACCGTAGAGGGTTAACTTCCTAAGGTGACATTGACGTCGACGACCAGGTTAAGCATTCCTTCGTTATATTTGTTGTTTCTTTCTCTTCTTATGGATTGATTGTGTTATCCTATGCATATGGATTTGGGTTTTATGTATAAATGATTGTATTATCATATAGTTCAATTGTTTGTGTACAAATTCATAGCTAGAATTTCAATATAATCCATAATTGTTATATTTGATATTCATTTTTAGCGACTAATGGTTCGTAATCATTAGGGATAATATAACCTATGTTGAATGACCCGAGCGTATGTGGTTTTTGCTTAGATTAATCAAATTTTCTAATTTGTAATGTGACTACCCCACTGAATCTAGAGATCGTATCCTAGGTTATTTGGTGATTAGATTTAATTAACAATCGTATCTTAATTAAACAAGACCTAAGGGAAAATGATATGTGCTTAATTGATTGTTTAATTATTTCACAACACTTAGCAATTAATGACATTAAATTGGTTAAGATACTCACTTTGACTCATATGTGATTTTAGGAACAATTCAGAAGCAAAGAAATTAAAGTGAGTTGAAAGCATAATATTTGGGTTATTTTTTGAAGACTTATATTCACACGTCTTCATGGAGTAAGAAGAAGAAAATTAAAATATAAGAGGAAGACAAGAAAAATGGAATACAAAGAAGAAGAATTATAGAAAGCAATGTATGTGTATGTTTTTTCCATACAAAAACGTCAATTTAGTGGAGCAAAACGTAAATGTACAGCGAAGGGCACCAAAACACAGTCATTGGGCTGAAGATTAAAAAGAAAACGTAGACAACGTTGCATTAAAAGTATACAACATCTGTGTTCAATGCAGAGAATTGTGTTAAAAGCAGAGAGTATCTACGTTTAATGTTGACGCAAAAGTGAAATGCAGGGTTGTTTAAAGAGAGTGACACGCATAGTAAAAGGGGCAAAAACACTATATATGGACCAGAATAAACCACTAAATAGAGAATAGTAGCAGTGGCATAGAGAGAGGAGGTGGAGGCACTAGGTTTTCTCTCGTTATCTTGCACACCCAAAGCAGCTGGAAGATGGTTGGTGCTTGGAGCATAAAAATGGAGATAGAAGGCTAGCTTCCCGATGTTGGTTCAACGGGAATATAGACACCAAGTCATGGTTAAGCTATTTTATCATTTTAAGGTTGTAATTTTTTTTGGATTGTTGTGTTGTTAGTATTGATTTAATCATGTTTTAGGATGAATGATCTTAATATGTTATTTTGATTGTTCTATTTCGAACCTATTGCTAAAACATTGAATGTAATCCGTAATCGTTACTTTTGATGTTTGTGAGTAGCATCTAATGATCCCAAATCGTTAGGAACAACATAACTGCGGTTAGATAACTCTAACATGTAAGGTTACTGCTTATATTAATCATTTTCCATATCATAATGCCGCTGCCAAATTAAATCTATAGATCATATCCTAGGTTATTTGGTAGTTATGTTTAATTAATTATCATTTCTTAATTAAACAAAACCTAAGGGAAAACCAAGATTAGGAAAGCATTATATTAGTCTCAAATCGATAGTCCGAAGAGAGTTGTAAAGACATTAGGGTGATGAAATATGCTTGTAGTGTTTAGGCCGAGATTGAACCTAGAACTTGACCTTAAATATATTTGACAGTTTAATCATTTTCGATAATTTGTGTTAATTTGTTTTCGATAGTTTGCTTTTATTTTATTTTCTAAATTGCTAAAAAATCCAAACCTTTTTTTTATATTTTCCTTACATCAATTAATTTTGATGTAGAAATGAACCAAAAATTTCCTGTAGATTCGATCCCAACTCAACATAACTACAAATTTTAGTGTGCAGAGTTAGATAAATTTTACAGTGCACTTGACACACACTATCTGAAAACTCAAGTTAATAAAGCTTATCATTAATCTATGATTAATAGTTCAAGGAGACGTAAAAAAGAAATAATTCAAAGAAGTATGTTTAATTAGGATATAGGCTGAGAATGAACCAAAGAACTAGAGTCTCAAAGAATTCACCACTTTCATCAATTTTGCATGTTTTCCTTAATTTTCTTTTGTCAGTTAGTTTGTTTTATTTTCTTATTTTAAACCAAATCAAACCCCCCCTAAAACGTAAACACCGATTAATTTTATTTCAAAAGCTAACTGAACACGCTATAAGGGATCGACCTAGACTCACCACTATAGCAATAGGTTTAGTTTATTTTGAGTAGTGGTATGATGCGCTAACGTCAATTTTGGCACCATTTTTAGGGATACCTCTTCTAACTCTTTTATATTCCTAAATGTGATGGCTTTTAGTTGCTCCCTAATATTAGATTATGTGTTGCTCGAGTGACTCTCCACACTTCTTGTAGACAATACATTGGCTAATTGACCCACTTGAACCTCCAGAATGTGAATAGAAGATACATGGTTCTTTTCAATTTGATCTAAGTTGGTTTCTATCCTCTTTTGATTTTCATTTTAGCTTACAAATTTGGAATTCAAAACATCCATCAGTTTATCCATCTTCGATTCTAATAACCAAGCCTATCTTGCTGAAATCCTAGTAGGCTTTAAACTCTCATTAGATTCCCTATATCATTATTAGACCAAGGAATAATTAGGTGGTTCTTCCACCTAAGATTATAGGTATTGGAATACAAATTATTACCACCTTAACCATATTGTGCTCCCATGAAGTTGAGTTGCTCCATGTTGTTGTTTTCCACTATAAAGCAATCAGCTGAGACACGACTTTCTTATCTATCTAATTCGCATCCATGCTGAATTACCTTAAGTGGGCTGAAAGAAGTGACTTTTAGGACATTTAATTATTTGTCCAAGTTTGCTACTTTAGCCTATAATAATGTCATTGAATCCACATCATACACTCCCTTCTGATCTTGAAAGGTTAGTTATTGTTTACTCATCTTCGATATCCATAAACAGCTATTTTATTTACCATCTCTTGTAACAAATCATGTGCAACTTTAACTATTTTCCTTATTAACAAACCATAAACTACTGCATCTATAGTACCTTGTATGAGCAGATTCACACCATTGTCATACATTTGTAGAAGGGACTCTTTTAGCAAATTATGACAAGGACAACTCCTTTATAACTCTTTGAATCTCTCTTGTGCTTATCCTAATGATACCCATTCACTTTACTGGAAATTGGTAATCTCCTTTATAAGCTTAGTGATCTTTGTTAAGGGAAAATATTTAGCCAAAAGGGCTTGAACTAACTACTCCTATATTGTGACTTTCTTTAGGTTGAGAGAGTTTAACCATACCTCGACTTGATCTTTAAGTGTAAAAGGAAAGAGCCTTATCTTGACTACATCTTCTGATAATCCATTGTATCAAAATATGTTATAAATCTCTAAGAAATTGGCCAAATTAGCATTAGGATCTTCATTAGCCAATCTAAAAAATTAGACAATAGTTTACAGCATATTTAGCAATGTTGGTTTAATTTTGAACGTGATGAAGTCCATAAGGGTTCTTTATTGTTCTCTTTGATTCCTTTCCTTTTCCATTGTTCTTGCTATTGCTTCTTAACGGCTTGCTTTTCGAATCTTCCTCTCTTACTTGGTAATGTTAGGAACTTGCGTATCTTTTAATTTATTAGAACCCTTTGTAGATCTTGTGTTCTCGCACTAGAAATCACACAAGAAAAGTGTTGAAATCCTTAAAACAACGTAACTTTAACTATAGTAGGTGCTATAAAACAAATCCTAGGCAACGATGCCAAAAACTTATAGAAGTTTTAAATGAAAAACTTTCTTAACTAAAAGCATACATATTGTATCTTATAGCATAAAAAGTGTTGTCCCATGAAGATTGTAGTAGTCACCCAACAATTTTGGCAAACTTTGTTTAAGTTAAAAAAATAAGATGAATAACTAATAATTTAAATAAAAACAAAGACTTCATAACTAAATAATGAACTAGGCAATATTGAATTTATTGATTGATCAATGTTGAAAACTAGGAATTACTTATATCCTTATTTGTTTTCACTTTACCTTCTTGATTTAATCATAGTTGATCTTAGATATTCAAGAATTATGATTACCCTCTCTTAAGATTAATCAAGTAATCCTAATTAAAATAGATAAAAATTGGATTGTGATCTCTCAATCTATCAAAACTCTTTTTAATTATGCAACTAGATTTGAGGCAATCTTATGGATAACTAATAAACAATTAATATTTCTTTTTAATTGCCTATTAATTTGATGTTTATAAGTTTATTAAGGTACCAACTCTTGCTGTGCAACACAACATAAGTGATTTAATATAATCTCTCGATTCAAATTGAATATAAAATAATAAATATCACAAGCATATTTCATTAAATCAAGAATGTAACGTTTAATAAAAAAGCAAGAATAATTCCTAAAAAGGAATTGAGCAATATATAAATGTAACTATATATCCTAATTCAATTATCATTAATATCTAACAATAACAAAGAAATAAGGAAAGAGTATATAATTAAATGTGAAAGTCTTCTCTTCTTTGCCTTGAGCTAGAAAATCTGTAGCCTTGTTCTTGAGAATTTTGCTCTTTTGATTTCCTAGTCATCAAATGTTGTTTTTCTCTTGTTTATGTACTCTTAAGTCTTATAGGGGTTTTCCCATGTGTTTATCTTCCAAAAATACTCTCAAAATGTCAAAAGCACAAAGAACTTGCGACCTAAAAAAAACAACTTGCACGATTATGCATGACACTGCTCTAACCCATGCACGATCGAGCTAAAGACTTTCCAATCTATTACTTCCTCGTGCATGATCATGCCAGACATATTTCTCTAGCCTTTTCCTCATCTTTTCTTTAATTTTCCTATCTCCACTCATCACTAAACTTATTAAACAACCCTTATAATATGTAATTAAGATCAAATTCTTAACTTAAACAAAAACCAATCAAACAAAACACATAAAAACACAATTCTACATATGATCATCCTTTAAGAAAACATTAAAAACACGCTTTAACACTTCGAAAATACATTATGATTCACATCTATCATGTACTTTTTGCTTGCTAAAAATTATTGTGACTCCATCTCTATGTTCTAACTCTTAATTAGATGATAGGAGTGACAAGAACTAACTCCATAAGTTAGTATTTTCAACTTCAACAACAATCTATGCTACAAGATACATGCCTTTATCTCCATTCCTTCCAACTGCATTAATTAGTTGCCTTTGAAGTTTAATCTTCAAGAAACAATCATCCATCCTAAATATAGGCCTCAAAAAGCCTCCATCCATCTTTTATAGCTCCAAAACAAATGTATAACCTCTTGAACAGCAATAATGAGGTTGATAGTTGTTGTTTACATTATATTTTAGTAGGTGTTATGTTTTTAGGTGTTGATTAGGTTAATTGTGCATATGTTGTAACATCCCCTTATCCCATTATTAGGGTTAGAACCCTTGGATGTTTTATATATAAGAGTTTATTGAGAATTTAGAAATGCATTATATGCCATACACTTGCACGTGAATAATATTGTTATTCATGAAATAATTGTAAATGCATTCATTGACATTTTTCGAGTATGATTGATGTATAAATGCAATTAAAATGCGAATTGTGGATTATTTATTTTGCAAATTTATTTGGTGATAATAGAATTATTTTCGTATTTTTGGAGACATTTCAAATATTTTAGAGATTTATTGAAAATTTGAGGTAATTTCGATTAGGAAAAATATAGAAATAAGTGACAAATAGAAGTGTGAAAAATGGACCTATTAAGAATTTACAATTGGACAAATTACTAAGTGACAAGTGGTAGCCTTACATTGATGACAAATGGGCTACATGCAAAGGTGACATGTGGCATTATATGATGAAGCCACCTAAGTCATGTTTTAGTAAGAAACTTTCTGCAACTCCTTTGTTTTGTCTCCACCAAACACACCATCTTCCTTCTTGCTTTTCCATCACCGAAATTTCTGCTAGAGGATTTGAAGTGTGAATCAAGTAAGTGATGTTTTATTGCCTTAAGTTATATAGGTAGTGACAATTTGATGATGTTTTAATGTTTGTAAATGGGTGCATGCATGAGTGGAGTAGGAACATAAACTAATGCATACGTGAATGGTATTGATGCATGTGTGGGTGGTGAAGGAAGAAGCAGATTTGATGATATGCTTAATAAGATGAAAGAATGCAGTGAGCTAGAGCATGTTATATGCAGTGTTTTACTAAACATATATCTGTATTTAGAACATAACTTGATATGTGAATATCCAAAATAGATGGAGTTTGATTCAAAGTAAATTAGGGATATAGAATTTGAAATATGTCATTAAGATTCTTGAAATTTGGCTTGAAGTTGAAAATTGTGTTTTGTCGTGGTTTGGGAACAATCTGTAGATTTGTGATTATAACTTGCACCATGCTGAACTGAAATGAATGAAATTGATGTCATTAGACACTTAAGACATTGTGTAACATTTGTTAATAGAAGGGATTGCCTAAATACCTTATTGTCTAGGTCAAAATTTTCATACAAATCTGACCTGAAATTTGCTTAAGAAAATCTAGAAAAACTTATAAAACCTGTGATATGGAAAAATATGGAATAGGTACTGTTTTGGAGTTTATGATCAATCATGAATTATTGAAATGTGTATTGATGTTACTGATCTGAAACTGAAGTAAAAATAATAGAATTTTGATAAGCAGAAAGAAGGTTGCAGTAGAAAACTGCTTCTGTGATAGTAAACTACTTTTGCATTAGAAATTTTACTTTCCATTAATAACCTTCACTACAAGTATTATTTTCCATTATACTTTTAATTAATATGACT
>JAOQML010130013.1:0-17466 GCA_027568935.1 Erythroxylum urbanii | reverse complement strand
TTAAAATTAAAATTTCTATTTTTAATTACTCGTTATATGTGATATTTTAAGTTTCTAATATGCTTAAAATGATTTTAAACAATAAATATAATTCATAGGTATAATTATATAGGTTGAAACTCCTTTTAATTTATCGTTAATTATCCAATTAAACAATTGATGTCGAGCAATATGTTACGACCAACCAAACATATGAGTGTTAAAGTGATTTGACTTAAACTTTTCCATGTATGGTAATAACATATAATTCAATATTTTCGTCACCCAATATTCTAATTGGATTGTGTCTACTCTATTTAAATTCAGACATGCTCATTTTTAATAATTAGTGTTTATATTTAGATATGTTCATTGTTACTAATTAATAATTCATTTACAATTGATATTTTAAAATAACCTTTTCAAATCTCGATTCACTCTGGCCAGAGAATTTCTTAAATCATTACTAATAAAAAAAAATTTCCTAGTTATTTCAGGGTTATGAATGATTTATTAATTTACTTAAATATCTTTATATAGTTCATAATATACTCAAGTACTACCAATTAAGTTACGCTCAATATAATAGGTCATAAATAATATCAAAAATAGTAATTACCATATAAGATATTTTGATAATCTTAACCCTAAGGAATAATTATACAACTTTTATAATAAGGAAATTTGTATACACACTAGTAATACTCTACCCAAGATCCTCATTATCAGGCTAGTTTATTAACTTATTCTCTAATATATACCCTTATGTTCATTTAAATATCTTTATACTTTAATTTATAAGATCGATTACTTTCTTTATAAGAAAGAAATATAATATGGGCTAGTTTTATTGTTTAACCAATATCTTATCTTAATGAAATTATAACTAGGAGCAACTTAGGAATGATATCTAAACGTAACTTGAATATATTAATTGCAAGCTTATCATAATTTCAATTATGCAGTAGTTATTCTATGGATTTTTCTTTAGTATTAAACATAAAATATGGAAAAATATATAAAGATAAGGTTTACGCTTATTGAATAAATTAATAATGTCATATATTACTTGAAATTAAGTGATTGGTTGCAAAGGCATAAAATAATAATTCCCCACTAGCATTAAAGCCAATAGCCTATGTATCTACCATATCCATCTATATGTTAATCATATCTCTTTTACAAAAATGACTTAGTGAGAGGACCTACATGATTCTCTTTGGTGGACACATTGTATTTTTGCTCTGCTATATCCCAGGTCAAGTAAGACCTTCCTAAGTTCATGCTTAAACTGTTGATTAGGCCATAGTTCCTTTATCTATGCAATGGTGTCATTATTTTCATAATATATGATAAGATTGAATTATCTTATAGTTTCTTATACATTTCAATATCTTTTAAATCCTATTTTTGTGTTTAAATACTCAATTTGTGTTTATTTTATGTTTACATACACATTAAAGGATTGATCACAAAATTATGCTAGTAGGAAGAAGCTTGACAAAGTTTGTCAATATGAGATGTAACATACCACTCTCATAGAGCATATGTCCGAACATACAGATGAATATTTGAGACAAACTCTACGAGAATGGCATGTTAAGATGATTAAATCAACTTATTACAAATTTTCAAGCATCAAACACATCTTAAGCAAACCAATATTCATTTTGGCCCATTTCATTTGCAAACATATCTAGTCATAAATTTCATTACATTTTAGAATCCACACATACATTGTACAATAATTGAGAAATACAAATCTTGATACAAAATAACTGAAAACATTTCTAGGTACAACTGATCCCTACCACTAGCTCATGTCCAAATGTAGTAGCTACTTCAACTAGACTAGCTAGATCTCTTCTGAACCTGGAAAATAATGTTGCAATTTTGATGAGTTTGCGAACTTAATGAGTAAACCATCATTGATGTGCTAACTCATATCAAAACATAAGGACAATTCATAATCCAATCCACAACAAACGTATCATCTAATATTGAGTACTACATCACATTTTATCAAGTTTCAACAAGTATAACTTGTGTACAATCTTTCACATCACTATTTTAGAATAATCAAATAATTCATTTCAATCATCTATATGATATATATCAAGTTGTATATGTAAATGCACATGTGAATCCATTCATTTTTATTTTGTTGTGACCGAGCACCTATTTTCTGTCCTATATCTATTAAAAATACTAGGCTAATTTCATTTAATGTCCTATACCCATGCTAGATACCGAGCTCATTAATAACTAAGCATATGGCTCTTTGTGCACATTCTTAAGCTTAAAGCTCTTTTTCACACTGGTCACTCCGGACGCAACTCCTTTATATGATCATGTATTTTTAATGTGAAGCATTAATCCATATGCCATATTTCATTACCTTTCATTCTTATGAGCTTTTGTGATATCTATCAAATTCATCGAATCTAAGTCTGAAAATTCATATTCAATTATTCTCACATTTCATATTCCTTCTGGCATTTCACATTCAATTGTTCTCACATTTTATATTTAGCATACATATTAGGTAGAAACATATATAACTGAGTTTACACATTTTCCATATTCACATGCTTCCAATACAATCATAAGTATTGAACTCCTCGGATCATCAATGTCTAGAATTACCATAATCATATCAATAACAGTTCAATATCTAATGGTTAATTGAAAACAATTCAGTTATAGTAAGAAAACATCTAAGTTAAGTCACAGAACGCTCCAAATAAGCTATTTCCTTGACGATCTGGCAATGTCTAGATGTTCACGATCAATTTATCTATCTTCATATAATACACACATATTTTACACATCATTAAGTTATCAATCATATGATTATTCAATCATTCACAAGTATATATGTCATGTTCAATGCATCCTTAATTGACTTTCCAGGTATGTATCATCGTTCACAAATTTTAATCATTCATATAACTTTATACCTTAAGTAAGCTTTATTTATTCATTAATCATATACATTCATATAATTATCCAATTCATTTCCATTTACTTCATATTCTCCCATGTTCATTCATTTATATCTAATACATATTACTTATATTCTTTGAATCATATTTACATTCATCAGTGTTAGAGTAGTGCTCTAAAGGCAATCTACCTTTAGCACTTATTTACAAACTTTATTTTAATTAATAAAGCAAAAGGCATTTTCAATTAATTTGATATTTGTTTATATATGAATTGATATTGATCTTAAATGGAATTAATTGATATTGATCTTAAATCGAATTAATGAAGTCCATGATACAAAACATATCATGAGGGAAATCATAATGATATCATGATAATGAGATTCCTATCATGTGTAATTATGTTAGTATCTAAATAATCCTTAATAATAGGATCAATAAGACATGACATTATTAATCTAGATAGACTAGCACATATTATACCCCTAGAATTGATCAAATAGTGGATCTCACAAACTGTAAGCATGAGATGTTTAGAGTTAATATATGGATGCTTACTAAGAGTAGTAAGTACATCATATGACCCACTATGAGATTATCATATGGATGATCTATCGAATGTCAATGATTAATCTCATCATAGCAATGGTCTAAATATCCTTAGACTTGAGGTACTCAAGGATATCTTGGATACTAATCCTATGCTTTGACATCATTCCTTGTTACCTCAAGATGAAGTCGCTCTTATGGTGGTGATTGGGTACAGCTATTGGTATTCAAAGGTAATTAGGTAGCCAATAAAGGATTCACCACTCCTAATAGAAGGAGATGATACCTACGGCCTCTTGTTAGGGTCATTACATAAGAGTTTCTGGCTAGAGCAATTTTATGTCATGAAGAGGGTCTTCAATGGCATGTAGAGTAATGAGATCCCAAGACAAGAACTAACATCACTTGACCTCGATATGACATAGTCAATCTAGTGGGTGTTAGCACATAGCCCATACTCTAAACCAAGTGGGGTATAGTATGGTGAAAGGACGAATTGCAAAGTAATTGTCTATGGAAAGGTTCATAAGTTGGATAATTAACTATCAAAGAGTTTGTGTGTTAATCCACTTATATTATGGAAAATTGGCATCATAAAACCCTTCATGATTTGTTTGAATTAAGAGTTAATTTGACAGTGTATGTCGAGTACACTGTAAAATTTACCTGACTTTGCACACTAAAATTTGTAATTATGGTGAATCAGGATCGAATTCACAAGGAATGTTTAATTAACTTTCGTAACAAAATTAATTGATGCAAGCAAAATATAAAAAGGGATTTTTGGAATTTTATGCAATTAAAGTATCAAAACAAATTTAAAAAAGCAATCGAAAATGAGAAAAGTGCTAAATATAAGTAAGGTCCAGTTCTAGGGTCAATCTCAGCCTAAACACGATTAAACATATTTCATCATCATAACATCTTTACAACTCTCTTCGGACTATTGATCTAAAACTAATAGAATGTTTTAGTAATCTTGATTTTCCCTTAGGTTGTGTTTAATCAAGATACAATCATTAATTAAACCTAACTACTAAATAACTTAGGATATGATTTATAGATTCAATTTGGCAGTTACATTACGAATTGAAAAATGATCAATATAAGCAATAACCTCACACGTTCAAATTATCAAACCTAAGTTATATTATTCCTAACGATCAATGATCATTAGACGCTACTCACAAACATCAAAAGTAATGATTATGCATTAAATTCAATGTTTTAGCAATACGTTCAAAATAAAAGAATCAAAATAACATATTAAGATCATTCATTCGAAAACCTAATCCAATCAACACCAACAACACAACAATCTGAAAAGAAATTTTAACCTTAAAGTGATAAAAATAGCTTAACCGTGACTTGATGTCGGTATTCCCGTTGAACGGTGTCGAGAATCTAGCCTTTCATTTCCATCTTCAATCTCTAACAATCAATCTTAATGGCCTCCATTTATGTAAAAAGATTGAACAAAAAATGACCACCGAAATTACAAGCCTTTCTATTTTTTCTCTATGGCCATCCTTCCTTTGTTCCTATTGCCACTCCTTGTCAATATAGCTTGATGGGACAATTTAATATCGGAGTTTTTTTAGTCCAATGTCACTATTCATGTATCACCTTCTCTACAGCAGGCTTTGTCTTCTTCACGCAACTGCCATACAGATCACCTACCTTCTTTTCTACTTCAGCTCTCACGAAGTTGTAGCTCTCCCGTAATTTCAATTGATTCATGCTAATCTTATGCTCTTCTAATGTTCCAGCTTTCAACCCTTCACTTGCTTCATGCTACTATTTTCTTCTCCACTTGTAAGCTTTTGGTTCTCTTCCTCTCTTTCAGCTGTCCCCTCCTTTTGTTTAAGTTCTCAGTAGCTCACTTGTTTAGCAGCTATCTTCTTCTCCACTCACGTACACCTACCTCATTCACTTATATTCAACCTTATTCACGCACACCAACTATCTGCTTCAGCTGTCCCTTGATTTTTTTCACTTCAGCCCTCCAACTCTTGTACTGACACTTCAGCACTCTTCCCTCTTTTATTTCATGACCAACTCCCTCCTTTTTATTAGCTATGTTTTTTCCAAAATAAGAATCATCTTAGACAGGTGTATTGTGTGATCTCCTCTCTAGCTCTCTCCAAATAAAGACACGTTATTTTTCATCTAAAATGTTAGTTAAAATGTGGCAAAATGGATAGCTGTCTTGTGATGCATCCAACCCTCTTTTTTTTCTCTTTCGGTTTACATTTCCAGCCCCTCTTTTCTCACATAACATGTCTTCTTTATACCTTAAATATTAGGTTAAAAATGTATTTGCATGGCTATGAAATTTCCTGGATGGTAGTGAGTCATGTTGACAACATTTTCTTCATGTTCCATGAATTAATAGAGTATGAAACTAGATAAGCTAGCTTCAGTGGACATGATTTCAGGTCACTTTAGTTTTTGCTTTCAAAATGCACCTAAGATAAAAAATGAGATAAAATAATTTTCCTAAGCATTTCTAAGGCATTAATCACTAAGTGTAAAAGACAAAATAGATCAACATTTAAACATGTATCATAATTCAAATGCCTAAAATAACTGGGAACCTAAGGATCATACGTATAAAAGATCAAATGAAAAACATAGTGTGTATGGCCAATTTTAAGCATGCCACAATCGTGACTCATAGGCCAATATCGTGACAGAGGGCATGAATAGGTACATAAGTAAGTTCTCCACTTATATACACGAGTTTTTTACACTTCTTACAAACACAAATGGGAGCATAAGGGCTTTAGAAGAGTTCTAGAGTGAGGGAGAGGTGTCTTGAGTCTTGATCTTGCAATTCATGCAATTGTTGCATAAATCAAAGTGCATGCAACAAGATTTTTGACCTATCTTTTATCATCTTGAGCATCTACTAGAATTCTCTAGTTTGGTGCTCAAATGAACCTTATACATTGTTTCTTCATCTTTTTTCCATGTTCTTTGGTGATCAAGGAAGGTTTTGGTGTTTGTAGCAACCCAAACAGGGAGAAGAAATAGGAAAGGAGGAGAAACATAAGGTAAAAAAGTCATATATTTCATGTTATTTACATATCCATGCATGCATGTTAGATTTTGTAGTTTTCGGGTTATCATGGTGTTGGAATCTTGATTCTGACACTTCTGCTGCATTCGTATGCATGTGATGCATGTAACCATGGCTAACCCTAATAGTGGTATTAGAGCTTGGTTTATGCATGTAATAGATGATGTATTGAACACGAGGAAAGTGTTTGCTGGGTTCTGACTGACAAGCATGTTGATTTGGAATAATTCGTGTAAAATATAGAAACTTTTTTTTTTCTGATTTTCTTTCTTAGAGATGTTTATAAGATGTTATATTACGTTTTTGTAAAAGGAAATTTCATTTTAATGTCATTTGCTATTTTATTTCAAATTAATGTCCAGACTATTCATATGTTAGTTTTTGGGAATTTCTGGAAAACTAAATGCATGTGCTGACTTTGAAAATTTTGTAATAATTATTAGGACTTACGCCTTCCATTGATATGGCAAGAACTAGAGTTCCTTTAGAGTTGGGTTGTTGGACAAACCTAAGCTCGCTCTTCACGAATATGTTCAAACCATGGAAATTAGATTTCCAGATTAAGGGGTTGGTCTTAACTAGAAGCGTTGATTTGTTGGACAAACCCAAGGTCAACGTGGATAGAGGCAAAGTTGGGTTATATACATAGGATGTATATAAATCAATAGTTGATAACCCAATGAGTGTGCTAAATCAACAATTGATGGCATAAATTGATAGTTGCATAACTGAATGCAATTAGTATGAATGATACTTACAGATTGACCTAAGGGGGCTTGTTAGGTAAGCCGACGGTCATTCTTGATGATATTGGATATCGACCTATTAAGAAAACCACAAGTTTTCTTGAATTCGTAGTGAGGGCTATGGATTTGAATTAGAATAATGGAACCTATAATATATGTGACTAAAGTCCTTATTAATATGCATTAACGTATATTCTAACATTTTTTCTAATTCTTCTAGGTTATTGAATCACCACGATATCTTCTAGTGTGAGCTTACGATCCCTATTAGATCCTAACAAATTCACGGGACTTAATTTTTTGAATTGGCTACAGAATTTGAGAATTGTTCTCAAATCTGAAAAACTAGGATATGTCCTAGATGAACCAATTCCCAATCCCACCACTGTCGATGCATCTAATGAAGATCAGAAAGTTTATAAGAAGATACTGGATGATAGTGGGTTGGTTAGCTGTATAATGCTAGCCTCTACGTCACCAGAACTACAGAAGTAGCATGAGGCTATGGATGCTTATACCACAATATACCATTTGAGGGAACTATTTGATGAGCAAGGTTAGTCTGAAGGGTTCGAGACATTGAGGTTGATTTTTCATTCAAAAATGGCTGAGGGATCATCTCCGATGCAATATGCGCTGAACATGAATAGATATATTGAGAGATTGGTCAGTTTAGGCTTTATAATGGATCATGAATTAAGTATAGGCCTAATTATGACTAGTATGACTAATAGTTATTCACAGTTTGTGCTTAACTATCAAATGAACCAAATATGCACAGCGATGCCTAAGCTAATTAATCTACTTAAAACAGCTAAGCAAACTGTTAAGAAAGATAGTAAGGCTGTGATGCTAGTGGACTCTGCTTTTGATTCTCGAAAGAAGAACGAAAAGAAGAAAAAGAAGTCCAAGAAGAAGGCAAACGAGACATCATGAAAGGGGATATGGTTCCATTATAATAAGGAAGGACATTGGAAGAGGAACTACAAAGCTTATCTAGAGTCACTAAAGCGGAATAAGGCATTAGATGCCCCACCATCTACTTCAAGTATGATATTTTTCAATTAAGGTTAATATTATTTCTGATCATAACATTTCGGTATTAGATACCAAATGTGACTCACACATATATGTTGATATGCAAGGTATTAGGGATAGTAGACCACTCAAGAAGGGACAGATGAAAATGAAGTAAGAGTTGTTACATTAGCGATAGGGACATATGTTTTATATTTTCCTAGTGGGCTAGAGTTAGTTTTGAAAAATTGCTATTATGTACCTGTTTTGACTAAAACCATTGTATCTGTTTCATTTCTTAAAGTGTGATATCATTTAACTTTTCCAAGAAATGGTTTTTCAATTAAGTTAAACGAAATGTTATATGGTATTGCTACATTGTGCAATGGAATTTACATATTAGATATGTCCAATGCTATTTTAAATATCAATGACAATAAAAGACAAAAACAAGATAACTTAAAATTATCTTACTTGTGGCATTGTCGACTTGGCCATATAAGTGAGAAATGCATGATTAAGCTACATAAGAATAGCAGCCTAGGGTCACTTGAATATGAATCATATGACACATATGAATCTTGCTTATTAGGCATGATGAATAAATTACCTTTTAAATGAAAAGGTGAATGAATGAATGGGTTATTAGACCTAATACATTCTGATGTATGTGGTCCAATATCCATTCATGCCATAGGTGGTTTTGTGTACTTTATTACTTTTATCGATAATTATGAACGATATAGGTATGTGTATTTAAAGAGATACAAGTCTGAAGCATTTAAAATGTTCAAACAATTTAGACATGAAGTAGAGAAATAACTCGATAAAAGTATTAAGACACTTTGATTAGATTGAGGTGGTGAATACTTAAACGAGGAACTTCTAACTTATCTCAGATATAATGGGATATTATCCCACTAGACTCCACCTTACACACCACAACATAATGGTGTAGTTAAAAAGAGAAACTGAACCTTGTTAGATATGGTCAGGTCAATGATGGGCTTAGCAGATCTATTGAAATTCTTTTGTGGTTATGCACTCGAGACTGTTATTTATATGACAAACAGAGTCCCTTCTAAGGCAGTTGAAGTTACTCCATATAAGATATGGACTAATAAAAGGTCTTATCTTTCTCATATGAAAGTTTAGGGTTATCTGGCTTATATAAAGTGGATTTAATCAGATAAGCTTGAAGCTCTGATAAGCTTGAAGCAAAATCAGATAAATGTCTGTTTATAGGATATCCTAAGGAACAATTAAATATCAGTTTTATAATGCTTTAGAGCAAAAGGTGTTTGTCTTAAAGCATGCTATCTTTTTGTAGCAAGAGTTTCTTCTAAGAGAAGATAGTGGGAGCAAAGTTGAACTTGATGAAGTTCATGATGCTCAAACAGACATAGATCAATTACCTGAACCTGAAATTATTGTTCACAGAGATGAGACAATAATTGAACCTTCTGACACAAAAAATGTATGTAGGTCAAATAGGATACGTAATGGTCCATAGAGATATAGATTTCTTGCAAGTGAATAAAATGACGTATTACTCATAGAAGACATAAGCCTACAACATATGAAAAGGCTCTGAAGAGTTTAGAATCTTAAAAATGGCTTCAACCCATGAAGTCTGAAATGGATTCCATATGTAAAAACCAAGTATGGACTTTGGTTGACCCATCCGAATGGTCAAAACCCATAAGGTGCTAGTGGATTTTCAAAAAGAAAATCGTCATAGAAGGTAATATGATTTCCTATAAAGAAAGCCTAGTCTCTAAAGGTTATCGTCAACGAAAAAAAGTTAACTATGATGAGACATTTAGCCCCATAGCTATGCTTAAATCCATTAGAAAGCTCCTAGTGATTGTTGCTCATTATGATTATGAAATATGGCAGATGGATGTGAAGACAACTTTCATAAATAGAAACCTAGTTGAGGATGCATATATGATATAACCTGAGGCTTTCTATCCAGAGATGGTAGAAAGGTACTCAAGCTTTAAAAATCCATTTATGGATTGAAGTAAGCATTTTGGAGTTGGAACATTCGATTTGATGAGACAATCAAAGAGTTTGGTTTCTCACAAAATCCCGATGAATCTTGTGTGTACAAGAAGGTTAGTGGGAGTGCTATCATATTCCTTGTGTTATATGTGGATGATATATTACTTATGGGAAATGATGTCTCAAGTTTGCAATCAGTCAAATTTTGGTTGTCCCGTAATTTTTCCATGAAAGACCTTGGAAGAGCAACTTATATATTGGGAATAAAGATCTATAGAGATAAATCAAGGAAGTTTCTAGGTCTCTCACAATCAACATATATAGATAAAGTTCTAAATAGGTTTAGCATGGAGCAGTCTAAGAGAGGGTTTTTTCCCATAAATCACGAGATAAAACTCTCAAAATCTATGTGTCCTAAGACATAAGATGAGAGAACTCACAGGAGTATGATTCCATATGCTTCGACAGTAGGATCAATCATGTATGTTATGTTATGTACAAGACCCGATATATCATGTGCTCTAAATGTTATGAGCAGATATCAATCAGATCCACTGGGTGGTTGTCAAGAATATCCTAAAGTACTTAAGAAGGACTAAGGATGTATTCTTGATATATGGAGATGGAGATCTCGTAGTGAGCGGGCAAACAGATGCCAGTTTTCAGTCTGACAAGAATTACTCTAATTCCCAATCAGGTTATATTTTTCACACTGAATGGTGGAGCAGTCAGTTCGAAGAGTTCCAAACAAGAGACGATTACAGATTCAAAGACTAAGTCAGAGTACAACGTAGTTACCAAAGCGGAAAAAGAAGCTATTTGGATTAAGAATTTTATTATGGAACTTGAAGTGGTTCCTAGCATAATAGACCCAATAGTGTTATATTGTGACAACAATGGGGCTATTACGTATGCCAAGGAAGTATGGTCTCATCAGAGGTCCAAGCACATACTCAGGAGATATCACTTGATCAAGGAGATAATTGATAGAGGTGATGTGAAGATAAAGAGAGTGCTTATGGATCAAAACAACACTGATCCTTTAACTAAGCCCCTTCCTCAAGCAAAATTTGATTCTTGTGTACTCGCCTATGGTATTAGATATAAAGATGATTGGCTTTAATAAAAGTGGGAGATTGTTAGAGTAGTGCTCTAAAGGCAGTCTCCTTTAGCACTTTTATACAAACTTTATTTTTGATTAATAAAGCCAAAGGCAGTTTTCATTAATTTAATATTTGTTTATATATAAATTGATATTGATCTTAAGTCGAATTAATGAAGTCCATGATACAAAACATAGCATAAAGGAAATCATGATGATATCATGATAATGAGATTCCTATCATGTACAATTATGTTAGTATCTAAACAATCTCTAGTCATATGATTAATAAGACAGGACATTGTTAATCCAGACAGACTAGCACATGTTATACTCCTTGATTTGTTCAAGCAGGGGATCTCACAAATTGTAAGAATGAGATGTTTAGAGCTAATATGTGGATACTTACTAAGAGTAGTAAGTACATATGGATGATTATCAAATGTCAATGATTAAAATCATCATAGCAATAGCGTAAATATCCTTAGACTTGAGGTACTCAAGGATATCTTGGATACTAATCCTATACTTTGACATTATTTTTTGTTACCTCAAGATGAGGTCACTCTTAGGGTGGTGATTGGGTACAACTATTGGTATTTGAAGGTAATTGGGTAGCCAGTAAAGGATTCACCACTCCTGATAGAAGGACATGATACCCACAGCCTCTTATCGGGGTAATTACTCAGGAGTTTCTAGCCAGAGCAATTATGTGTCATAAAGAGAGTCTTCAATTACATGTAGAGTAATGAGATCCTAAGACAAGAACTAACATCACTTGGACTAGATGTGACATAGTTAATCTAGTGGGAGTTGATACATAACCCATACTCTGAACCAAGTGGGATATAGTATGGTGAAAGGATGAATTGCACGATAATTATCTATGGAAAAGTTCATAAGTTGGATAATTAACTATCAAAAAGTTCGTGTGTTAATCTACTTATATTTCGACAAATTGGCATAGTAAAACCTTTCATGATTTGATTGAATTAAGAGTTAATTGAAGTGCATAAAATAACCAGGAACCTAATGGTCACATGCGTAAAAGATCGGATGAAAAAAATAGTGTGTATAGCCAATTTTAAGTAGGCCATGATCGTGACTTATTGGCCACGATCGTGGTAGAAGGCGAGCTAGGCCATGATCGTGACAGAGGGCATGAATGGGTACATAAGTGAGTTCTTCCCTTATGGAAATAAGTTTTATACACTTATTATACACAAAAGTGAGAGCATAAAGGCTTTAGAAGATTTCTAAAGTGAGAGAGAGGTATTTTGAGTCTTGTTCTTGCAATTCATGAAATTATTACATGAATCAAAGTGCATGCAACAAAATTTTTGACCTATCTTCTATCATCTTGAGCATCAACTAGAACTCATCTAGTTTGGTGCTCAAATCACCCTTATACATTATTTCTTCATCTTCTTTGCATTTTCTTGGTGATCAACCTAAACAAGGAAAAGAAACAAGAAAGGAGGAGAAACATAAGGGAAAAAGTTTTATATTATATGTTCTTTACATATCCACGCATGCATGTTAGATTCTGTAGTTTTCAGGTTGTCATGGTATTGAAATCTTGATTCTGACACTTCCACTACATTCATGTGCATGTGATACATGCAACCAGGGCTAACCCTAACAATAAGAACATCTTAATTCCTTTGACAACCCATAATTTCCAGATTTCAATATATTGATATTAAGACAATCCATTCCTTAAGTTATAATATCAATTAACAACCTAAACTTATCAAGCCTTTAACTAATGAATCAAGCAACAATTTAGGTTGATTTAAAGCATCAATCAAGTCCAAATACACCAATGTAAAGTGACTTATCCTTATGTGGTTCAATAATTACACAAAGCATAAAATTTTATTGTAAAGCATTGCCCACGATCATGATGGACCTTTCCACAATCATGGGATGAGTGATCCAAAAGTTCATCACCCATTACCTTTAATTTTTTTCCAAATTTTAACATCTTTATACCAAATTCAAAGCTTGGTCATAATGGTCCATTAATTATACCTTAAATTCCTCAATAATTTCATATCCAACCCTAACCCAAAATCATTCATTTGGAAGTTCATAAACTATTGTCTTTCATGCATCAGAATCCGAAATAGAAACTATCATTCATGTATCATTTTCCGGCACTACTTCAATATAAATACTATTCAATCCATCCCTAATCATTCATGATAAAAGTTTTGTTAATGTGACACCCATTTACCCCCTGGGAAGATATGCAGAAGCTACACAAAATAGAACCAAAGTAATCCAATACATACTAAAGCATTTCTAGAAACTCAAAGAGTATACATTTCATTCATTATTAGTTGGGTCATACTCAGAACATGACATACATATTATACTTATTACATACAAGCCTTAAATCCAATTCCAAATTGTATTAAGGTTTTTACAAACCATTAAGCAAAGCATAAAATACAACGTATCTCATTACATTGAAGAACAACTCAAAAAACTGACCATTTCTAGAACAAAACACAATCTTCATAGCTATTGTAGTTTATATTGTACCAGTCTTCAAACCCTCCTATATGAACCTACACGGGGCAAAACCTCCATGCTAAGCATAAAGCTTAGTGGGGAATAAACTAAAAAGGATATAAGTTGACAACTATTTCAAACAGTCATCCAAACATTCACATATTCAAAATCACATCAGATAATAAGCAGTGTTTACTTATTCATTTCCAAACCTAACCAAAATATCATAAATCTTAGAACAAAACGGAACATATTAGAATAGGTCACACATTTACTTTAATGCAAGACTCACCAATTTCAAAATTGAATACTATAATATCAGAACAAAACTTGTAAGTAACAAAACAGAATTTGCTTATTTCAAAATAGAGCTCAGATGTTTCAGATTAAAGCTTATTTATATTAGAACTAAGCATATAACAGAATACGAAACAAGTTAGTCTGTTAATCTTTTATACAGAAGTGAGTAACAGGACTAATACAGGAGATACAGTGATCAGTATCATACAGTGTCAGTAACAGGAGACACTAAAGTGTCACAGGAGCAGCTGCAGATCCTTCTAGGCGTGCTTATTTACCCACATCTAGGACTTAACAGTTTTAAACAAAAAGGGTCTTTTCGAAATTCTCATACGAGGGACATATTGCAACACATACCTCTTTATTCCATTTTGTTCAACTTGACATATTCACTGATTTTCAAACAAATTAACAAGTCATACAACTACAAGTATGTGAACGATGTATCAATGGAGGTATTGAGTCTTCACAAATTGGGTATATTCACACAAATAAAAGGCACTTCCAATACAATCCCAACTATCAAACTCTTTGAACAACTAATGGTCTTGTATTATCACAATGTTATTATAGAAATTTCCATTTAACATACATCTATATTCAATTCATAATACATAAGCCTTTGGAACTCATTTATTCATTAACACACCAAGCAATTCAACATTGTACACCATGCATCCTTTACATTATCATCTGAATTAATTATGCATAATTAAACTAACTATTACTCAATAACCTTATACAGTCATCAATTGTACAAAATCTCTTTTTTTTAACCTTCCTAACCATTTCCCACAATTGTGTGATAAGGGACCTGAAACCTCAAAACAGTTATTTTCACATGATACTTTTTGAGTCAGTTTTATAAGTCCATTTTGACATAGAAAATAAGGTTTTTGGGTAATAAGTTCTCTAAACAATTGTTATCCTATATCCTAAGTTTCCATATCACTAACAATCAGACCATTTGGACTTCTAAATCATGCGCTATAAGAAAAATATCACAAGCTTCTTCAAAACAGGGGCAGCATCAGGTTACCTTTTCTGATCTCAATTTCCAAGGTCATAGAGCTAGAATTAAGTTAGAGTCTCTTCTAGAGATATTTAGCTATATATCTTAGGTTTTGTATGCAAATAAAATCACACAATTTGGGGTCTTTATCCTGAGTTATGACTTAAACAATATGACTGACTCAAATATACCCTAGACAGAATTCCACTACACAATGCTCTCTTGTCATAATCAACAAATTCTATCCAAGATAACACCAAAATAACAACAAAGCAACTTCCCAGCAACAATTCCACATCCAAATGAATCTTTATATCCATTCAATCATACACAAATACATAAATCAACTAAGTGAAGTCCAAAACCTTAAAATTGGCAAAGTAGTTCTTCTAATGCTTTTCCTTCCCTTTCTCTTTGTTTTGCTTGAATCACTAAGTGAAAAATTATGGGATGAAGAAGGTAAAATGGAAAGGAGAAAAACATCAAGTTAATCCATCAAATTTTCATTTGTCTCCCTTCTCCATATGTCTTTTCACGAATTTTCTAGTCTTAGACACATATTTCAATCTCATTGGTCCATATGTCACAATCCTATTAGACCATTTGTTACAATCCCATTAAACCACATGTTACAATTATATTGGACCATGTGCTGCAATGCTATTGGACCATGTGTTAAAATTCTATTGGAACATGTGTTACAATTCTATTGGACCATGTGTTACGATTCCATTGGACACACATCCTTTAATCTTATTGGTCCATGAGTTAACTTTAGGAAAATTGCATATTGGTCCTCCTTATTCCTTTAATCCCTACATTTGCCTATGATCATATCAATTAGTTTCATTCCACTATGTCTTAATTTTCTAATGAAATAAATTTCATGCAATTTGGTTAACTATATAGGGAGTTATTCCATAAAAACCACAGGCTGTTTAAAAACAAGGATAGCAGCCAGAACTCAAGTTCAAACCAGAATTAAAAAATCTTAGAGGCAGAATCAAAATTGGGTTCCTTCATGAAAGTTTTAGATCTATGTCTCTAAAATCATTTTCAAATGGAATTATCCAATTTCAATGTATACAGACCAAGATATGGCAAAATTACAAAAGTCTACTCAGTGGAGCCTATCCATTCAACGAGGTACACATCCCAAATCAACTAACTTCAGTCTTATCATGCAAGAGCAACATAAAAATACATCCAATTAACCAAAAACATCCCGTTTACTTATGGAATGTTTGTTTTATCAATTCCCATCACATCACCTTGATAAATTCGAGCAAACATATCAAAAATTTTCGTACATATTTCACATCTAAGTATGTATGTCAATGCCGAAGCCAACAAATTATCCATTTATCCTTGTCTTTTACATTAGGTACATTGAAATCTCTTACTAAGATGTACTTAATTCATTATGTTCACTTTTTAATACACTCTAGACATGCTATAATACTTTAAGGGTATATGTTAGGGCGTTACAGTTAAAACATACCACAATAGACTAGTATTTCACTTACTTGCTTAGCTCTAACGCCACTTCAAGATCAGTTTTCTTAACCTTACTAACATACAAAATCATTTCAATAACAAGATGAAAGTATGATAGATTTTAGCAAAGGCAAAGAGATGATAATATATGATAGCTATCTTTGTGAAGGATCTTGTATGGATTTTGGGTGGAAATGCTTAGCAACTTTAATGTGTGAGTGAGATGTGTATGTTATGGAAATGAGAGGGAGAAGAAGGAGAGTCTTCAGTAGAAACATAACAAGAAGCTGACATGCAATGCTGTAAGTCAAGGATGAGTGTTCTTGTTTTAGGGATACTTGTCATATGTTTAGCAAGACACATATCCTCTTGTCATTTAAATGTATTGCCATTTGTCACTCAATTTGTTATGCCATTTGTCACTCATTTATCTATGCCATTTGCCACTTATTTCATAGGTCTAGTCATCCTAATTTTCCACTTTTCAACTTATCTTACCACTTGACATTTTTCCTAAAACAAATGTACATATTAATTCATAAATCTCTCAATTGTAACAATTAATACCAAGTTACTAATTATAAGCCATCAATTCTTGTCATTGATAAACCAAAATACAAGACATTGGAAATGTAACACCCCAACTCACGCCGGACCCGAACCCGATATCGACAGTGATACCCGGATCCGTGCCCCGCGAAGTTGGC
>JAOQML010129999.1:0-17472 GCA_027568935.1 Erythroxylum urbanii | reverse complement strand
AGTGAACCATCGATGATGGTTACCTCACTGAGTTCGCAAAACTCACCAAAATTGCAACGTTGTCTTTTTAGGACCGAAAGTAGACTCCTAGCTTTAGAGAGACTTTTCCAGCCGTGTAGATTGTTTTGGCGAGAGAAATCATGGCTCACAGGTCGGTCAGCTGGGACTTTTGGGATGACATAGATAGATTTGCTACTTTTTCCTCCTTCATATAGCATTTTGTACTAGACTTTTTGGATTTGTATACAATAGTACAGTATGATAGATGTACAAACCTTTGATTTTGAAGGAATGAAATGACGAAGAAGTTGATTTTTAAAAAATATATATATTGTGGTTTTCTATTAATGCTTTATTGGTAAAGTTAATGTGATGCCATGTGGAGTGAATGTAGTGATCGCAAGTAGCTCACCCTTATCATAGGATATGTACAGGAATGACCTGCGGGCGTCCTGATGCGTACCCTACGGTAAGGGGGTGCTACATTTATTACAAATGTAACATCCTATTACTTAAGATAAGGTTAAAATGGTGTTTATAAGAGGTTACTGAGAAATTAGGAAGTATAATTCATACTTATGCATAATGTGGCATACACATACACAAGAATATTGATTTTTGCACATTAATATGGTTGTACATGCATTCATTGACATTTTCCAGGTATAAGTGATTTTTAATGTGATTAAAAATGTGAATTGTGGATTATTTGTCTTGAAATTTTAATTGGTGTGTATTAGAATTAATTTCCCATTTTTGGTGACAGTTCAGACATTTCGAAAATTTCTGAAAATTTAGGGTAGTTTTGGACTAGAAAAAATGCCTAGTGGAAAGACTAATTGAGACATGAAAAATTAGGATGACTAAGCTCAAAATTGAGTGACATTTGGCATAGTTAAATAAGTGACAATTGGATTAAGAATTAATTGACAAATGGACTAATTATGGAGTGACAAATGGACCAATTATTGTGTAAAAAGTGGAACAATCTTGGATTGACATATGGACCGATTAATTGGTGACAAATGGCAGTTTAAGGAATGAATTAATGGCAGCATCTTGATTAGGCACATGTCTTACATGCCTTAAGACATATGGCTTAGGTAACTTGATGACACCTAGCAGAAAATTACAGCAAGGATAGCCAGCAGTCTTCCTCCTTTACTCTTCACCTTCTCCACTGAAATTTCATAAAGTTTTCTCTCTGAAATTTTATTCTAAACCTAGCCAAATTTCTACACGAAATTCATATGTTAATCCTTCACAAAATAACCAAGAAGCCAGCTGGAAGTGATCATCTTATTGTTGTCCAAAAACACCTTGTTTCCATCTTAAGTTTGTGATGAATTTTGCATGCTTAGAGGCTTAGTGAATCTAGAATTTTGAACTGAGTTGGAAGCCTAAAAGGTAAGTAACAATCTGAGCTTTATAACATATTAAATAGTATGAGAATGATGTTTGAATTAGAATGAATTGCATGTAAGGTTGATGATGAAGTGTGCTGGAATATTTTATATGGAGTGTTTTTACTAAACATGCATCTGTATTTTGGACATAACTTGATCTGTGAATATCCAAATTGGATGAATTTTGATTTATAGTAAACTAGAGAGTTAGGGATACATTGTTTATGAAGGAATTGAATTTTGAATATGTCCTTAAGAGTCTTGAAATTTGGATTGAAGTTGAGAGTTGTGTTTTGTCGAGGTATGAAAATAGTCTGTAGATTTTTGTTTATAACTTGCATAATATTGAACCAAAATGCATGAAATTGATGTCATTAGACACTTAAGACATTGTGGAACATTTTTTTATGAGACGTTGTTGTCTAAATACCTCATTGTTTAGTTTATAATGGTCATACAAATCTAACCTGAAATCTGTATAAGAAAATCTGGAAAAAATTGCAGAACATATGATATAGAAAAATATGGAATAGGTACTGTTTTGGGGTTTATGAACAATCATGAATTGTTGAACTGTGTATTGATGTTACTAAACTAAAAATGAAGTAAAAAAAGAAGGGATCATCAACTTTACATGAGATAATTTTGATAATGACATGTTTGATTAATAGATTCAGGATGAAAAAGAGGCAATGTGCTGGAATGTTATGAACTGGAGAATTTTCATTAAACATGCTTCGGTATTTTGAATTTATCTTGATCTTTAGATATCCAATGCATTGATTCTTAATTCATATTAAATTAGAGACATATGGATACAACTTTCTTGAAGAAGTCGAATTTTAATTCTATCTCTAAGAATTTCAAATTTTGGCATGAAAGTGAGTCTTAGCTTAGGCTGTAGCACTCCCAGGGACAGAAATCAGGTCCTGTTGTTATCAAATAAACTATATTGATTTAGGCTAAATTAGACAAAAATGTCTTCACAAAAGTTGTATCTTATTCTCTTATCTTCTCTTATCTTTCAATTGGTATAAATTTTGTAATTTTTAGATATTGTAATTGATAGATATGAGTTGTACAATTGGACAACATGATCATGCACTAGCTAAATTTCAAATGTACTTAGTCTACAGTATTTTGAGCATAACTCATACAATACTAAACCAAATTGAATGATCTTAGAGTCATTAGAAACGTAAGGCATAGGGGAACAATTGTCTAGAAGAAAGTGTTACAGAAATACACCATTTTCTTGATGATAATAATCATGCACAGTGGACACAAAAGTGTTTTTAGACAAATCTGAACTGATCAATTGAGTATTGATATATGAATGAATAATGTGACTAGAATAATGATAAGGAACTCGAAATTGTCATCAACATGCATTGTACATATTTCATATACATAGACGTGCATAACTGAATACTTATACCATTGTGCAAAATTGTGATATGTGTAAATGTGTTTTGCATGATATAGAGAAGCATTTAGAGCGCCATCATCCAGACATTGCCAGGACTTCAAGGTAATAGCTTTCTGGAACGATTAGTGAGTAACCTAAGATGATCTCACCTTGACTTGTTTTGTTTATTACTGAATTGAATTTGATATTAATGCATGTGTACTAAATTTTATACTGAATTCTAGATATGAAATGTCTGAGTAGTTTTGATACATGATTAAAACATTAGAAGTGCTACTTGTATGTGAATGAGATTGACTACATGGTTCTTAACTTAAATGTTCATGCCAAACCTAATCCGATGATTATTGTGAACAAGAACATGAATGCAAATGTAATTGATCAAATGTGATATTGAAGTGTTCCTTAAATGTGAATTTGGTGAAATATGTGTTACCCAACATGTTTTTTTTTTAATGCTAGACTAAGGCCTGATGACATATGTATGTGAAACTAAAAATGTGATTGAATAGGAATAAGATTGAAAATGGGAATGATTGAAAATATAATTGATGGAATATGAATGAGATGCATTTCATACATGAATGCATGATCAGATAATGATAGTTGTGACATGAGTAGCCATCAAAAATGAGCTTAAAGCTCCAAAATGTGGTATAGAGCCAAAGACTTGATATATACAATGAGCCCTGTATCCGCAACAGGTAAGGGACAGTAACAATAAGCCCAGTATCCATAATAGATACGAGACAGTTTAGGCACTCAGTCACAACAACGTAATAATCGAAAGTGGGTCACATGAACATTGCATATACATTTATTAAGTGTAATTGACTGATTAAATTGTAATATGAATATGTACTTAACTTTGATTGGGATATGTGCATTCTATGATATTGGGTGCAAATTGTTAAATGGAAAATTATGACTTATGTGCTTATATGATTTGATATGTGGTATGAATTGGGTGAACGATCGAGGATGATTACATCATTGAGTTCGCAAAACTCACCAAAATTGCAATGTTGATATTTCAGGTTCAAGAGACGACATTAGAGACAGACAGACTCTACGAGAAGACTAATTCTTGTACTTTTATCAAGAAATGGCTCAAAGGTCGGTCAGCTGAGACTGAAGGATTAGTTAGTAGTTTATGAACAATTCCTCTGTCAAGCAGTGTGTTATGTATAGGGATTTGACATTGTATACATTCGGACGGTTTTGTAAAGCTACAATGTAAGTTTGTTTTTTAATGAAATGAAATGAGGAATGCAGTTTGTTTTAAAATTTGGTGACTTTTCTGCATAATAGTTAATGCCATGATTAATTTGGATATGTGTTTGCTCTAACATGTTATTATTATAGATTATATACTATAATGTCCACAGGGTCTTCCAGTATGTAATTTATGGTAGTGGGGGTTACAACAAAAGTTACACACTAGAGATATTGTGTATCATGATATAGGATGCTAATGCAAAAGATTTTAACTAGACTCCACAGATTCATCTTATTAGACCTTTAAGCCATTTTCATCCCCAAAATGTAAGTATTAAACTTCTACTAGATCACTTTAGTAGCTAGAACTCTCCTGAACCTGAAAAAAATGTTGCAACTTTGATGAGTTTGCGAACTCAGTAAGTGAACTATCATTAATGCAGTCACATAAGTCATATCGCAATTTATTACACTTTAACAAGTATATCATATAAGCTAGCATTGCATATCACATCACATTCTCCATTGACTTCAGCTGTATTTTACTATTTCAAAGCTATTCAATAAATCATTTCAATTCAATAATATGATGCATGTAGGGATGCATATGCAAATGCACATGTGTTTTCATTCTCATTTTGTTTTGTTGTGACCAAGTGCCTATCAACGTAATTTGTTGTCCCGTATCCGTTGTGGGTATCGAGTTCATGGCTGGCCTGTACCCATTGTGGATATCGAGTCCATGCTATCGAAACATGAGGCTTTTTTTCATAATTTTGAGTTTAAGCTCTTTTCTACACATCGGTCACTCTGGTCACAACTCATTTATCTGATCATGTATTTCAATATGATGAGATGTATCATTTCACATACTATGCTTTTATTAGCTTTCATTTCGGTGTGCTTATGCCATATAACTGACTCCTCAAACCTCAGTTCGTTGTACACACATTTCATATTAAACATACAACTCACACAGAAGCACATATGAGTGAGTTTACACATCTAAGTTGACTCACAGTATGCTTCAGAAATGTTATTGCCTTAATGTTCTGGTAATGTCTAGATGTTGACAATCGCCTTGCACATCTATCGTCATGCAATACATATACACATAGTTCTTAAATCACTAAGTTGTTTAATCATATAAATATATAATCGTGCACATGTATATTTGTCATGTTCCAATGTATACTCAATTGACTTTCCAAGTATGTATTCTTATGCATAGATCTTGACTATTCAATTTGTGCTTGTACACCCTAAGACCATTCAAACATTACAACTTGTATACTACCATTTTGCAATAAGGTTTATACCTTTAAGTTAGCTTGATTTACTCTAAATTTATCAACCATACATTACACTTATCCTTATACATTTTCATGATCAAAAAGCCTCTTATAACACACACAATTGTTACTTTAAATCTGGAATTTCAACAAGTTAAATCTATACATTCACCAAACTTTTTCCAGCAATATATATTCATACATTTACCTAATTCTCATTCATCATTACCCCATGTTCTTCAATGCTTATTCATCCATACCTTATACACATTACTTATGTCCTTAAGATCATGTTTGCATTAAAATAACACATTTATTCCTTTAGCAAATCATAATTTCTATCTTTGAGTACAACCATATTAAAACAGTCCATTAATTTTTAGGTCATGATGTCAATTAACTACATAAACTTATCAAGCTCTTAACCAATTAATCAAGCAACAATCTAGGCTTATTCATAGACTTAATTAAGACCAAATATACCAATTTAGAGTAAATTTTCTCTGCTGGTTCGATATGTACATAAGGCTAAAATTAAAATTCTAGAACTTGTCATCAACATCACTAGTGTGTGTAACTTTACTACCTTAAATACTTCACGAATTTTACAAGCTTAGAGACATTACTAACACCTGAAAATTTCCAGATTTCATGTCCTTTAAATTTTCTTCATTTCAAGCTAATATAACTTCCATATTGGTTACACTAAGGCTTACAAAATTTGCTCACTTATGTCATTAACAGTCACTTTTTACAAACACACCTATAGCTCTAATTTTCCAACTTCAAAAATACCTTAATAACACCTATCTTTAGCATGAATTCCTCATCAATTATACTTTAAATCCCAACTTAAATCATCCATACAGTTGGCCATAAACTATTGTTTTCGTACATGCAAAATAGAATAGAAAAGTAACCATTCATACTTTATTTTCCAGCACACCTTTAACACCAACACCACATTCAATCCATCCCCAATTAGCCATAATAAAATTCAGTTAACATATACCATAATAGGTAAGTATTTCACTTACTTAATTAGCTTGAATGCCACCTCAAATGTCAAACTTGCTTAGCCTTACATGCAAGAACAATTCAAGAACATTGAGGGAGTATGATGGGTTCAACCATGACCAGAAAATGAAGACAAATTTTTGACAACTAGATATGTATCAACATTCAACCTCTCTAACTCTCTTTATGAAGGATTTTGCATGGTTTTAGGGTGGTAATGGACAGAACTAAGGTTGAACTTCAAAGGTGTGGGTGTGATGAAGGTTTCGGCAATGAGAGGGAGAAGAAGGAGAGTATATACAGCGGCTGAAATTTCAAAGGCAAGGAAAATGACCATGACTTTTATATATATGGTGTGAAATGAGTGGTCTTTCTTTAAAGACACTTGTCATGTAATTAAGTAAGCTACATGTCCTCCCTTTTAGATGCCAAATGTCACTTAATCCTAAGCCATTTGTCATTTAATTCTCCAAACCATTTGTTACTCATTTGATAGGCTTAGTCATCTTAAATTTTCACATGTCAACTTGTCTTATCACTTGAAATGTTTCCTAAGCTAAATGTATATATTAATTCATCAATCTTTCAATCGTGACAGTTAACTCCAAATTACTAATTGTAATCCATCAATTCTTTTTATTGGTAAACCAAAATATAAGACATTAAAAATGCACAATCGTCACAATCATTTTGAAAATTTCATACCCCGAAACATGTCAATTGAGTGCACATAAAATCTTTATATTTTTTGTAAATCATAATTTACGTGTGTATGCTAATATTGTGCATGTGATTGAAATCATAAAATCATCACCTAAATGCGCCAAATTAATTCTATAATGATGTAACTCATTTGACTCAGTATTTTAACACTCTAACCTTCAGTAATTTTGGAGACTGACTATTACAGATTATATGTGTTTTAATGTTTTAAGTTGAGTTTTAAGGTTGTTTTTCAAGTTATTAGGTCATACTGGTTGACCAATATCTCAATGTGATTTACTAGTATCCTAAAGAATCATCAGTTTTTCTTTCTAATAAGTTTTCTTGTAGTTTGGTCGCTCCTTTAGTCAACCAGCTATGCACATTAGTCAACTAATACCATCAATTGGTTAACCAATGTCCCTTTTCATAAGAAAATTTCTTTCATTATATTAAGATTGTAGCATAGTTGGTCAATAAGTATGGTCGACAACACACAAACATTGGTTAACTAGTAAAGTTGTGTGGTTGATCACCCTTCACTTTTTAAGGGCTACCTCGTCCTCTTTTCTTTTATTTTCCATCTTATTTGCTTATTTCTTCCAAAACCCTAGGTAATTCAATCTCTTCTTTTAAAAACACCATCCCCATTTCATAAGAATCAAGTTATATTACTTCAAATTGAAAATTTGTCATTCCTAGGTTTCAAATTTAGGAATTCTCAAAATCTTTAATAATTTAGATTATTTTATCAAATTGATAATTCCATAGTCAAATTAGAAAAGGAGTCAAGGGTCACCTTTTCAATTATATTGATGTATCTTTAATTTTATTCAAATTTGAATTTTTGGCTATTTTACATTTTTTAATTTTTGATATTTTAAAAATTATACATTATTTTATGAAATTGGTTGTTGGATGTCGTAGTTATGCTTAAATTTTGTCAAAATTTTCCTTTTTTCTTTAATTGAATTTTCAATTTAGGAATAATATCAAAATTGGAAAATTTTAAAATTATAGCAATTATGAATGTTTCTATAAAAATTATCCTTTTAAATAGTTTCTTTGCCACTTTAACTGTTCAACAGAACTCTTTCTTTAGCAATTTTATCAATTTTGATGGAATTCTTTTTAATCCTTTAACTAAGTTAGTTTGATGCATGATGTTTTATATTTTTCATAATTGATTTCTATTTGATGATTCTAAACAATGAGAGAAAGATTGATAATGATAGATTTGGAGGGAATGATGACAATTAGGAGTGACTTTTTCATATATGATATTTTTATGCTTGGGAAAATTTTTTATCTATATGGATAATTCTTTGAATACCTCTTTTATTATTGATATTGAATTATGTTTTTGCAAGAAAAAAGGGTGTTAATCATTATATTATTATAAATAGTTATTTTGGTGCTTAATTTTGTTATCTAATATTACAAATGTTTTGTCAACATCAAAAGGAGGGAGATTGTTAAACTAAGAAAGGTTCCAATTGATTTTCTAACGATAACAAAATACAACTAATACTAATGAAATTATTATTTAGATAAGAATCAATAAGAACATGATGTAGTCATAAGCTCAAGAAGAAAATTTATGAAGTTGACCAAAAAAATTAAAGTTTAAAAATATTTAAAAAAGATCAAAATATACTAAGGTCATTCTATATTTCTTTAATGTTAATTGTGATCTCATTTACTAATTTTGATGATCTTAAACATTTCATCTTTTTTCATTACATAAGTTTTTTAATCATAAAGAGGTACTGAAGCTTTTATTCTTAAAAGAAAAGCTTTTTGATCTTTTATACATTCTTTTGGGAGATATTTTAGAAGTTATTTTAATTAAAATTATATTAAACAAATCAAGTTTAAGCATTTGAAGTTGTTAAATTTTTTTTGTGGGTGGAATGGTTGCCAATATAGATTAATGGTCAACCAATGTAAGTTAAATGTGTAACAAGTAAGTTTATTGTCACATTGGTTCACCAATATGGTGATGTGGGCTAATTTCCCTCTAGAGAACATATTGACTATCCAATATGGTTGAGTGGTCAACTCATGCGCAAAGGCTAGCAGACTTTGTACATTAAATGCACATTGGTCAACTGGTAATGATGTCGCCTACAACCAAATTAATACCAACTCCAATAATGAAATATGTAGTTGGTGAAGAGTTGAGATCGTTCCCACGAAGAATCTATTGGTAAATGTTATACGAGTTGAAAACTAAAACAAATTGGGGGGGAAAGGGGGTGAATTAACGTGATTTTAAAAATTTAAAAATTACAAAAATTGGAAATAAACGAAAATATTCAAATATGGAAAATTAATAACGAATCTTAGTTTTGGATCACCTACGTTATCAAACAAATATAAATCATCGATATAAAATTAAGTCCATTAATAAATACTCATTGAATAATGTTCTCTCTTAAGATTAAATGAATAAAAACATGTATTCTAAACACTCTTATTAGTCAACAACTTAGATATGATCTTAAGTTTGATTGATTAATAGCTTTAAGAACTAAGAGAACTAGTGAGTAAGATAATACATATACGATATGCATTTTATCTAGATAAGTATATTTAATCAGATTCTGCAGATAAGCTTTTTCTTTGCACGTGCCCACACTTAGTCAATTATTTTTTTGTCAGTTGGAAATTCGACTTGTCTCTACTTTTCTTACTTCTTTATTATTCAAATTCTTCTCCCATGTATTGAAAATCATTTGAGAATAATTAAGAAACAAGTTCATTAATTTTAAATAAAAATTTCAACACATTGAAGAGATTTATATCCAAAGTTAGCACAAAAATAACAACATATCAAATTCCCCCATACCAATCTTTTGCTCTTCCTCAACAAACTATATTTACAATCAATTGGCCAACTAATCAACTTCCTTTGTTCCAAGTCTCACAACAGTAAATAGTGTATACTTCAAGAGTCAAACAATTTTGTAACCAATGAATACCCCAGAGTTAATCATTCAAGTAATATAAACAAAGTCAATTTAAGGCAATTATATTTCAAAAACTGGCACATAATTATAGCAAACTCTCACATATTGAATTTCGCTCAAATCACTCAAGTGTTTGTTGGTTCAGTATTTCACTCAAATTCTTCTAATGCAAATATTCTACCATATGCTTGCTTTTTCACCAACTTTTCACCACTTGTAATACAAACACGCACAAATCAAAAGGACTTTATTAAAGGTTGTATTGGGCTATAGGTAAAAGTTAGGATTTATAAACGGAAAGGGAAAAAATCATAAACATTAGCAAAGCATCTAACCACTTATGGAGATACAAATTCAATCACAAAGGAGTCAATAACGTCATTCCGTAGAGATAGATTACTCCATAACTTGTTTTCCACTGTTATATTATTATTTTTCTTTTTTTCTTTTTATTTTTTCATCAATGTACTGATATTTAAAGACAACAGTACAACACACAAGTCAATTCTAAATATCTTCAATTTCCTTTCATCTTTTTTCCTTGCTATTTATATCTCTCTAAATAAGTTTGACATAAATTATGGCTAGAATGCCTACTTACATTTATAATAGGTGAAGATATGAGAGGTTTTAGTTTTTTATTATGGGTTTATTAAGAAAATTTCAACTCAAAAAGTTTAACAAAAGATATTGAATTAGGTTGACTTTTTAAAATAAAGGGTTAAAACAAAGATAGCCTTTATCATTTTTGTGCATGCATGTATAGATGTGGTCTCAAGTCGATTCTAAGCAAGTTCTAGAGAAAAATTCACCTTAGAAGACAATCACACATCAAAGAAATACAAATTAATATTGATGTTTCAATCTTTTAGGTCCAAAAACGCACAGGTTAATGCAGTTCACCACAATTATGATTGCCAAAACTTTACTAAGTGTATACGCTTGTATTTCTTAATTAAGTGACATCTATTGTCCTAAAATAAACTCAACTCAAGTTATGTGGACTACTTAAGTCATTAAAAATGGAAGTCTAGAAAGTGTCGAAATTGGCTAATCAATTGCAAACAAATCAATAATTATTCAAAAATTTCCAACAAAGATTCCTAACTAACAGTTATATGGAACATACCCTACCCCCACACCTAATTCAGGCATTGTCCCCAATGTAACTACATAAGATAAAAGAAAAGACAAAAGAAAGCTTCTCTATTAGTTGAGCTTTGAAATTATGGGGTTAGTGAGTAAGGAGGTTGAAATCCTTGATGTGCCCAATATGACATCAAATTGTGCTCCATTCGATGCATCTGGCAGCCAAGTCGAGTTAAACGAGCGTCCAAATTGGCTTGAGTAGGTTGGCTACTACTTAGTGTATCTATGACAACTAGACTCCTTATGATTGGACAAGGGTTAGCAGGGACAGCTAGACCCGGATTAGTGAAGGATATCCTTCCATGACTCATGTCCACGATTCTCATCCTGCACAAACATTTCATATCCAAGGTTCTATAGCATAAACCACAATCATATTGGTACTTTCAGGGTCCAAGAAATCCAAATTAACGGCCAATTGCGTGATGTAGGACCCCAATATTAATGGTTTGGATTTTTTGTTTAACACAAATTGAAATTGCTTCAAAAACCAAAAACCCAAATTAACCCAAATTTGTCTTTCCATACACCATAAAAAATAAAAATCAGCCTTAGAAAGTGCTCGATGCCCTGAAAATTGTACGTTAAGAATCGATTTATGATTTTGAAAACAAGATTTTTTAAATACGAGCTCTTAGATGCACTGACATTATATGGATGAGGGTCGACAAACTATTAAGTCCACAATTCAGATGTATGAAAGTCACTATGATAATCACAGCGAGAACTTACAAATGGCTCATTTTTAACATCATCAGTTGATATAAAACCTATGACTATGTTAAATTCAGCAACAAATAATGCAAATTACTTACCCATAAGTCTAAATTCCACAATTCCTTTAGTAAACAAGTCCAATTCTTTATGAGAATTAAATTGAAATATGCCATAAATTCTTTTATTAATTCAACATATATAGGGCAGTCAGTTTTAACAAACACATTCCAACAAATTTGTCTAACCAGTTGCTCAAAAGAATCACGAACTTGTAAAGCTTTAAGAGTGTCAATAAGAACATACTTACAGGGGTAGATTAAACATGTTAATGGGTTGGGTCGGGCCGCCCTAGCCCGCCCTCTCTTAGGCTATGGCCCTCTAGGCCACGAGTGGGCTGAGCCAGCTTGGCCTACCCATTTATTTTTAAAGAAAAAATTTCAAAACGACATCGCTTCGGATAAAAAAAGCGTGGGCGGACCATGGTCAGCCCATAGCCTGGCCAACTTGGGCCGGGCCATAATTGCCATCCCTAGGGTAGATTTTGCGTTGGCTTAGTTGTTGAAGTTTTTGGTTGTCCTCCAGCAATGGAAAAGAAGTGAAAGCTCCACTTTGTGAATTCCATTAGCTTTTGTTCTTGACTTGCTTACCTTTTTTATTGCGATTCCTCGTTAAAGGGCCTAGTGTTGGTTCAAACATTGGAGGGATTGATGGAGTTGGTGCTGCAGCTGTGGTGTTCGATGAAGGTTGGGTGTTTACAAATGACGTGATTGTTGAAGTTAACCTGCGTCTCATCAGTCATTACATCCCACCACAAATCCGCCTTGGGTCTAAAAATAACTTATGTAAAAGTAACTATATCCACAATATGTCTAATATCATAGTCTTCTTTACCTAATAGACTATATAATCAGATCGGATACTAAGTCTTCTCATTCTAGCAGATCTACACAACTGCATTAGATTTTGTACCCCCAAGAGCCTCTGTATGTATAAGTATGAGTTCCTGTTCTTGTACAAGCACGGTACTAAGACCTAAATCCACCGGATCTTACTGTATGAGCGTGGGTACATAATAATTATAGTGTCCGCTCTGCTATCATCCAAAGGGTCAAAGGGTCCACCATCATCATAGACATAGTATTCCAGAAACTTAACTGTTTATAATTATATTATTCCAGTCCCTCCTTCTACAGTAAAACATATAGTCTTTAAAGTGGTCAGGATATCTAACTAAACAGCAATAAGTAAAACGAGCTTGCAATTTATCTTTATAAGGATTATACTACTCAACATGACAACCTTATAAACAAATGTGTGCAAGGCTGGGTTTCCACACTTCTAGATAATTAGGTAGATTATTCATATCCTACATTTACTTCTTCATGTCCTTTAGGATACGGTTATGCCTTTCGATAATATACCATTTTGCTTAGTACTACTCGGCATAGTAAACTTAGTCACTATTCCAACTGATTCCATATATTTGGCAAATGAACCTTTCATGTCCTAAAACACCATGTTTGCCATAATACTCTCCTCTATGGTCAGATTGACTATCTTGATTAATTTTTCCAATTGTTTCTCAACCTTCAATCTTTAAGCAAGAACACATAACTGTAATGGGAATAATCATCAACAAATGTCAGAATACATTTAGAATTGCACAATACAACTGTATAAGGTCTTATGATATCCGTATGTATCAGACTCAACAGTTCAGAAGAATAAGTTGAAGTAAATCACACGTTAGTATAGACTTTACGTACAAGAAACTCGATACACATGAAGGGGGGTTGAATGGTGTATCCTTTTTGTGAATATAAAATCTTGTTAAGAACATATCTTTTTTGTTAAAAAGATATCACAAAATTTATACGAAAATTATTACGTAGTTAAATCGCCAATAACTTCTATATAATTGTTTAACAACAAAATAAACTGAAGTAAAGGATAGAGAATAGACGCTGCGATTTTTATACTAGTTCACCCCAAACCGTGGGCTATGTCCAGTCCTCAGAGTTCGTCTGAGTGTTTCACTATACTCCAAACGATTACAAGTATTCTTTCTTTCCTTCCAGAGCCTCTTCAGGTCTCTTATAAAGTATTCTTTCAACTATCTTAGTCTCTCCAGGCTATCAGCCTTTTCTTTCTCTCACTAGAAAAAGATTGTGAGCTTTTGTTACAGTAGGTTTAGCTCTCTTCGTATCGCACTACAGAATTTCTCTTTTCTGAATCGTAAGATTTGTAAGAATTTTCTCTAACTTTCTCTAAGATTGTAACATCTTCGACTACGACTAGTATTTATAGCCTTCGTCTCTAACTGCTTCTTGATATTTGATAACTGCTTCTTGATTCTTGATAATCGTCATTTAGTTGAGTTCTGTAACTAACTCTAACTAAATAACTGTTGGACGTGCTAATGTATCTTCATGGTATCGTCTATGTCTTCTTTGCGTCTATATTGTCTTTGCGTCTATGTTGACTTTGCGTCTATATTGACTTTACGTCTGTGTCTGTGTTTATATTGTCTATGCGTCTATGTTTTGATTTTGCGTCTGCGTCTGCGTCTGTGTTATATTTGCATATGTGTTTCCTTCTACGTCTGTGTTCTGATTTTACGTCTGTGTTGCTTTTGCGTCTGTGTTGACTTTGCGTCTGCATTGTATTTGCGTATGTGTTTCGATTTCACGTCTGCTTCTGCGTCTGCGTCTGTGTTGTATTTGCATCTGTGTTCGATACTTTGTCTGCACACTTAACACACTTGTCAAAAATGTTCATTTGTTTCTAACATTATTATTATTTGATTGTCATCAAAATTATTCATCGTAAAGTCTTTTTGACTTAACACTAGTTGACCCCTTTATCCTTATTTCAGTCAACTTATCCCTGCAACAATCAATACATGTTTCTAGAATTGAAAGGATGATTTCCTTAATCAATCTCTCAACCCTAACTCTGAAAATGTGGCTTAAACTTTTATGTCACACTATATATGACTTATCATTCATTAGGGTTCTTCTTTTAATGAATTGTTCGGTAAGATACGAAGAAGCATATATCTAATTTTGGGGTAAGACACATTTTATACAAACCATATGACAAGCAAGTTGTACCATTATGTTTTGCATTAAACAACAACTGTACAACAAAAGCGTTAAATACAAAACTTTAACCTTCTTTCTCCAAACTTGATACAAAGATCAAATATAAAATGTGTTGTGTAAAAACTAAAATGAAACTTGCAGCAAGGTTCAATACATACATCCCCTATAGATATTATACATGTTTCTTCATTGCTGTCAACCATCAGTTTCTCCTTCCCTTTATTTGGCTCTATCCTAGATATGAATCGCTAATGGTCTTAGTCTTTCTCTCTAGGCCTTATACTGCTAGCTTCTTTATGTCCCACCACATTTACCAACACTGGATTGACCAGCATCAGCATGTGGAGAAGATTTAGTCTTTCTATCTTTGAGCTTAGTGGGCTTAATCTTTGCCTTCCTTTAGTTGCTTCGAGGGTTGTAGGAGTAGCAAGCTTGAGTTACTCCTCCTCAACAACACAATGGGCAATCAAATTATTGAAGTCTCATTCCTCATCAAGTGAATAATATGTCATTACCAGATTACTAAAATCTGAAGGGAGTGTATTCACAGTTTGGCGAACTATGAAGACATCAGGAAGGGGAATACTCAGCATCTTTAGTCTACTGTGAAGATGGATCATTCTTGATATGTACTCCATCACTCTCTTTTCTCCCGTATACCTCGTAAAGGATAACTCTTTCTTCAAAGCACTTATCTCAACATCAGATGAGACCGTGTACTTCTCGGAGACATTACCAAGAAACTCCTCCACTATGTCTGTGTCAAGAAGTCCACTAAGAAGATGGTCAGGTATGGATCTCTTAACGGTCATGCAACATAATCTGTTAGACCAATCCAAGATTGCATAAGGTACTTTATAAGCTCTCAGGCTCATGGATGTAGATGGAGATGGCGTATCCATATGGTCATATCAATTTCGGCTATCTCCATAGCATTCAATACATCCTCTATCCATTTCTTCGTATTGAAACTGGTCAGAGTTTCAATGGTGACACTGTAATTGTTGGCAGAAAAGGTGACTACATAATAACAATGTAAAGATCAGCATAAATGTAGGATAACAGCGATACACAAAACCATTAAATAGTATCTTTATTAAGAATCCGATCACACATATTATTGAAATACCTTTGGGCTGAATACATAATATATACAATTAGACTGCCATATAAAAATGATCAAAGTATAAACCATCAACTCTCATGACACTATCACCTTTGAGTGAACAGATCACTTGAGCAACAACTTTCCTCTATCTAATGTCTTTATGCACATCTCAAAAACTTATGTACAGCCAATACCTTTGGGTAGAATAACTAAACATAAAACTAGAGACATCCCCCAACATGCAAGCAGAACAATTCAAAATACTAACTCAAAAAGTCACTTTGGTGACTACATCCTCTTCAGCACTCAAAAAGTCCACAAACACAAGAAATACATCTTTACGTTATCCTCACATTCTTTACGAGCATATGGTATATGACAATGTAACATCAATAAATGCAAAAATCTAAATGCCCAGTCTTATTGTCACACATTAGTGCTAAAGACATTCTCTGAAAACTTTATTTGAGGCTTTCGTAGAGAAAAAATCTCATAAGAGCAACTATCATGCGTTAGCGGACTTTGAATCAAACACCCGAGACATAAGAACCTCATATATCTCCTTCATAATAAGTTCGTTACACAAAAATTCACTCAAAAATATCTTTAAATTTTCTTAATTCCTTTTCCAAATGACTATCATACAATCCTAAACACTGAACATGAGACCCAAGATACAAAAAATTGAAGTACCTCCCTCATGTTATGTTCGAAGTATGAAAATTTACTCGAAATTGGCTTCAGAATGCCTTAATTCCTTTTTCTGAAGTTAACTTTAATTTATTACTAATGTAACAAATCCATAAAAATGGAAAAACTCACTTTATAAATTTTTCGGACCTAAAAACTGATCAAAACCACCCCAGGGCACCCTTACAGAAAATCTAAAATTTTTGCAATTTTAGTACAACTAAGGCAGTCAGCTGCTGACATCACTATGACGTCAGCACCGCGTAGATTTCTATATAAGCACGCCCGCGACAAATGCTGGGGGACACGTCTAAGGCATGTTACACACGCGCGACGACCCACTGACGCTGACGAGTGCATCACACATGCAACATGTGTCCTTACCTAGTCAGATCACATTTCGAGCATCTTTATGGTGCGTCCGTTGCATACGCCACCATACCGTCTCTGCTCTGTCACTGTAGGTGGGACGGTGTATGTGAGGCATGCGTCACATGCATTCGCCATCTTGTGTTGCCATGCATCCTGCATCGAGCCGGCGCATTACCTACATTGTGCAGGTGTCGGGCACGTGTACTTGACGGTTTCCATCACCTGGTGACGATCCGAGCAATTTTCGGGGAGATTCAAACAGATTTTTTGCACTATTGGGCTCATTTTTACCCTGT
>JAOQML010129737.1:0-17541 GCA_027568935.1 Erythroxylum urbanii | reverse complement strand
ATAGATTCATTCTCCACTTCCTTAATGTTTTGAGAAGGGCTAGTGCTTTGAAAATATTATTTTTGTGATTATATATTTATGTATAATATATATATATATAGTCACGGTATTAAAATAATTTGAATTAATATAAACTGTTTATTATTATTATATAATAATGTGTTTTCGTTAGCAAAGTGATATCAGAGCCTAGTTTACCTATCAAAATAGAAGTAAAACCATGGACTCTTTAGAAGATATTCCTACAGAATTAATTGAATCAGAAGGTAATATTGAACAACTTGAAAAAACAATTCAGGTACAACTAAATGACATTATACAATTAGTCAATAGATTAACTCTAAGAATCGATAAACAAAAGCTAAGCAGTGAGCAATAAACTGAACAAAATTATAATGTTACAGGCAAAGAAATAGATAAAAATGAATTTATTTATGGATATGTGTCGAATCATGATGTTTTTGCTGAAACCAATAAACCAAGTACTAGTGGTACAAAAGATTCAAAAGAAAATATCAAAGCAACTACCGGCATAAAAAGAAAGAAAGATCATCAACCAAATATCTGTAGTTGGACACCTGATAACACCAAAGATTTTTTAAATAAACAAGGTTATTATAAAAAGGGATCAAAAGTTCGAAAATATCCTATTGAATATCTTCCCAAACATACAGCCTTAAGATCAGATGGAATTCTTGATATAGATTGTGTATTAAATCCAAAACAAATAATCTTAGAATGATCAAATAAGATTTAATTATTATTACAAATCGATAAACCCTTTGGAGAAACAATTAATAAAAATCATTTATGGAATTTTATCACTTATAAAACTAAAGGTATAGTGTAGACTTTTTTAACTGATAATGAAGTATCATTAAAAACTAATTCACAATATCAAAATGTTGAGATTGATGTACATACTTTTCATGCTATCGTCAGTGAAATATATAAAGAATTTTTAGGAAAAGATATTGTCTTACATCAATAGGAAGTTTCTCAAGAAAATAGACAACAAGCTATATGGCATTTAAATAATATGAAAATATGTAATTTATGTTTTTTTATATCAATATATTTTTGAATTTAAAAAGTATTATTATAAACTTGCAAGAAATTAACAAGAAATGTATATACATGTTTTAATACAAAAGTTACCTTATCCTATGAATCAAAAAGTAGCGACACAATTTCAAGAAAAAAGAGATCAAAATAAAATTGCTTATAATTTAGGTGGTGCTATAAAAATAACATAGGACTTATTAGCAGAACAATGTTTTGAAACTAAATTACGAAAAACATTAAAGCATAAAACGAATCTATGGTGTTGTGAACAAAATGCTGAAGTACCTCAAGAATATGGATGTAATTATCACCCATATAAGAAGAAATATAAAAAGAAATATAGGTATAAGCCCTATAAATGGAAACAATATCCTCAATATAAAAGAAGAAGACCTTATTTTTATCGACGAAAATTTAGAAAACAAGGATATAGACGTTTTAAACCTAAACAAAAAAACTGTCCTCTAAACAAGAAAAGTTGTCGATGTTGGATCTGCAAGGAAGAAGGTCATTATGCAAATAATTGTCTTAATAAACAACGATCAAAATATCAAGCCAAAGTCAATATATTACATGCTGCTATTGAGCATAAATTAGAACCTATCAAATCAGACTATGACACTAATTTTACTATTTCTTCAATTTATTACTATGAATCACCAAGTGAATCATCAGAATCATCAGTTGAATCCCTATATAACATTTATTCAAATAGTAATTCAGGATAAAATCACTAGTGCTTATATAGACACAGGAGCAACAATTTGTATTGCTTCAAAAAAGGTATTAAATACATGGAAAAATTGAAGAAACCTCTACAAATAAGAATAGCTGATGAAAGTTTTAAGTATATATAGTATGTGAGCTATTACAATAATATCATGATAGAAAAATACACTTTTACAGTACCATCCATATATCAACAAGAATCTGGATTACTCTTTATAATAGGAAACAATTTTCTCAAATTATATAATCCTTTCTGTCAATATTTACATTATATAACTCTAAAAACACCTTACATAAAATCTATTAATCAAAAATCTATTATTCTTAAAATTCCTATTTATCATACTTCTTATTTGCAAAAATTACATACTTTGACCACTAAATTAGACTCTCTTCAATTTTATTTACTAAATAATACTTCTTTGCAATTAGAAATTGAAACATTATTAGAACAAGTTTGTAGTGAAAATCCATTGGACTAAAAAAAATACAAATTCTCTATTAATTGAAATTAAATTGAAAAATCCTCAATAAGAAATCAATATTAAAAATAATATTCCCTATTCTCAGATCGATGTTCAAGAATTTATTACTGAATGTACTGATTTATTAAATAAGGGATTAATATCACCTAGTTATAGTAAACACTCTTCTCCAACTTTTTATGTAAATAATTCAGCTGAACAAAAAAGAGGAAAAAGATGCATGGTTATTAACTATAGAAAATTAAATGCGGCAACTATAGGAGATGCATATAAATTACCTAGGAAAGATTACATTATTAATAAACTAAAAGGACATAAGTGGTTTACTATATTAGATGCAAAATCAGGATATTGGCAACTTAGATTACATGATAATACTAAAGATTTAACTTCATTTTCATGTCCTCCATAAAAACACTATCAATGGAATGTATTACCATTTGGATTAAAGCAAGCACCAAGTATTTATCAAACATTTATGGATAATAATTTGAATGGACTTGCGCAATTTACCTTTGTATATATTGATGATAGTATTATTTATTCTGATCAGGATAAATTTGATCATTTGAAGAAAGTCAAAATTGTATTAGAACGATGTAAAGATAAAAGAGTAATTCTTAGTAAAAAGAAAGCTAAAATTGCTAGACAAAATATAGAATATTTAGTTATTGAATTTAATAATGGTTATTTAAGATTACAACCTAATATTTTAGTTAAATTACAAGAAATTCCCGACAAACTAACTAATCCAACACATGTACAACAATTTTTAGGACTTTTAAATTATATTTCTAATCAAGGATTTTTGAAAGATTTAGCCAAAGAAAGAGAATGTTTACAATTAAAATGCAGTACCAAGTATCAATGGAATTGGATGGAGCAGGATACCGTTGCAGTTCAGAAATTAAAAACGCTTTGTAAGGATCTTCCTCTCTTATATAATTATCTTCCAATGGATTCGTTGTTGGTTCAAACCGACGCAAGTATGAATACATGGGCAGGATGTCTTTTGGCATAACCACCCAATACTAAAAAGTATTTACTTTGCAAGTATACAAATGGAACTTTTAGTTCTGCTGAACTCAAGTATACCACTCATGAAAAGTAAACATTAGCCCTCCTCAAAACTTTACGGGAGTGGCGAATAGATCTATTACCCGTTACCTTTCAAGTGCAAACGGATTCAAAGTATCTATGTGGATTCAATAAATATACAATTAAGACAAATTACAATCAAGGACGACACATTCGATGGTAGCTTGAATTGAGTCAATATAACTATACTATTAAGTATATTCAATCTTCTGACAATTATCTTGCAGATATTTTGACCAGAGAATGGAAGCAGTTATTATCAGTTTAGAAGAAGACTTATCACAAAAGGAATTAGAATTGCTGAATCTACAACAACAAGTTGGAATGACTACCAAAGAGATAAATCAGCTAAGAACAACAATTCAGCTTTTGAGACAAAACACCAAGGATCAACAGACCACTATAACCATTTCTATTCCTAATCCTTTAGCAAATACAGTGACCTCTAATCCAGTACAAGAACCTATTCCTTTAATCACTCCTTCTCAAATTACCAAAAATAACCCTTCCACACCATCAACTACTGTTTAAATCTCTCAAAAGCAACAAGATACTTTAAAAGGAAAAACCTATGTGATATATAATGGACCTATGGCAGGCTTATATGACAAATGGCATAAAGCTGCAATACACATCACAAGTCGTTCAAGTATTTTACATAAAAGTTTTACATCTCGAAGTGAAGTAGAAAAAGCATTTTCCAAATTCAAGAATCCAAGATTAAGACTACAATATAAACAAGTATTAGAAACTCCTGCACCTACAACAAGCAAGATGGTCTCTTTAGGAAAAGTTCCTAACATGGATCGTATCAATTCAATATCAACAAAAGCTCTATAAATGGAATCTCGAAGATTGACTTCAGAAATATTTTATGAATGTTTTCAAGTACTCAACAATTGGACTGAAGAATCCAAAATCTACCAATATTATCCTCAGAACTGGGAAAAGTATAAACCAAAAGCAGTCATTCTCCCAGATGCAGACCCGCTAACTACCTATCTCTTTTTCTAGAGTGGACTTATTGACACTATATATCTACTTCATTTAAATATCCTTTCATAATTTCCCGCTGGTTTTATTCAAGCAGTCAAGAATTACAAGGATCACTTTGCAAAAGATAGAGAAATATTTATCAAGATCTGGAGTAGCTATCCTATTTTCACCATAGGAGATCTACAAGATGAAGAAATTAAAGTAGGATGTATTGTATTCATCCAGATTGGAATCAGTAATGGATTATATCCAGGCATTGATGAATCCCTTAAGCATCAATTTGATTGGGAATTAGTTAACCATTTTAATCTGTAGTGTCTTGAAGGTGTTTTTATCCAAGCCAGTCGTATTCGAGCAGATTCTATAGTCAAAATCAATTATAAAGGAAATAATCAACTCATGATTTCCGCTTACAAGACAGCAATCACTCCGGATGCATTACAGCTCATTCAATAATTTATCAATCCGTTTATCACCTTAGACAGAATATTCAAGGACTTAAACAATACATGGAAATATGATATTTGCAAGAAATTTCAATATCAGCCTCTGCACAAATGTTCGTTTTGCATTTCCACTAATCAAACACATACCTCTCAGGATGCGGAAGACAACAAATCTATTGAAGCCATTATTGAAGAATAAAGTAGCCACCATGTAGTCGCACTAAGTAATGTTAGTCAAAACCGACGAAATTATAAATAATGTAAATTCTTTTTACTTTTGTCCTTTCTTCTTTTTGAGTCTTTTTAGTAGAATCTTCTTTTTCTTTTGTCAGATCAACTTTACTTTTAGTCATGTCTTTACTTTTTACTATTTTCTTTTGCTTTTACCGATTCCTTCGGTAGTAGGTTTAGTTTCGTTTTCCGCCTATATAAGGCATTCTTGTATACATTCTAAGTTATGTTGAAATAAACTACTCTTTCTCCTACCTCTCTCTAGCTGTTCAACCTGTGGTTTGGTGTTAAGGCATTTGACGAAGGTATGTGGAGTAAATTATTTCTTCATCACACATGATATATCCAATCATATTACTTACTATTCATCTTATATCAATGTTTTTGTATCAACATTATTTATTCAATCTCATTCAGTATATTAGATTTGTTATACACTTTCTTTTTAATCTTCTTTATTTTCTTTGCTAGAATCAATATGAGTTCATCTAGTTCATCGATAACATGTTGGTTCTTTAAAGCACTCAAGACTAGCATAAGGCTCGAAGAAGATAAGATGTATATCAGTCAATAATTAATCAACTTTTTTAAAGATCATTATAGACAATTGGAAGCAAAATTAAGCATTTCTCGGTTTTTATACCTCCAAGCACCTGATATCAGAAAAATTAAAATAGAAAAAGATCAGTGTTTTGACTTATTAAGCAGTCATCAGAATTTATATAATCAAGAGAAAGACGCACTACGCTATTTACATGTCAAGTATGGACAACACTATCAGGACGAGCATTTAGACAAGGCTCTCTAAATAGTTAAGGAGGAAGAAGAGAGTCAAAAGAAGAAGCAAAACTGTTATGTATGAATTATCTTTGTAAATGTATTTTTTATATGAAATAATAAATAATGTATTTTTAAGATCTTAGAATATTAAAAAATTTAATTACAAATACGAAACTTCTTATACAAGAATATAAGGAACAAATAAATTAAGTTTCAAATTAATCTTTTATCTTAATCACAATTTATGATTTATTTACCCAGTATTCGAGAATTAAATCAAATGTTAGCAATAAGTAAAGAATTTTACCATAATTTACAAATCGATTTAAAAAACTACAAAAATGAAATTCAATATTACATTAATTAATAATGAATGCATCTGTTTTATCTTGGCTATTTTGTTTATTATGCCCATTATTATTTGCACAAATCTTTATAAAATTTATTGAAATATGTTCTTTGTCTTAGATCCAGAATTACTACTTGTTATCTTAGTTGTTATATATCGATATGGATTTATAGAAGACATAAGAATTTTTTTATATACACAATGTTTAATCTTTCGAGATGAATTTCTCGAATGGTTTATACAAAATTATTCTAAATATGATATCAATTATAAACTCTATAAATAGTTGTTTTATTTGTCTTCAATTAGAACAATATATTCAAGAATATCAACAATCGGTAGAATCAACTAGAATAAAGATGATAGAATCTGCTAATAAATTAATTCAATATCTTGAAACCCATACGTCAGAACAGATAGATTTAGCGGAATTAGAAGATATATAAGTAGAATTAAATTTGGTTAGATAACTATATCACACATTTAAAAATTATCAAGACACTTTAATAAATAGGTTACAATTACATAGGATTTATGTTCATAATACCCTATGACCAGTCAAGAAAAAGATTCATCTGAAATACTCGATGTAGATACATTAGAATTAGAAGAAAGTCAAGGAACGTTTCACCTAAATACTTTATTAACTCAAGATAAACAAAAACAAATAACAAAAACAAAATTAGATTTAAAATCTGGACAAGATATTCATTCATCTATTAGAACTACATTGTTTGATACACAAAATATAATCTATTTTGGTAAAATGATTTATGAAACACCTATTCAAATGAATCAAAGCAATGGACATATTAGAATTAGTCTAATATATCAAGCTTAGACTAGTAAACAATTAAAAAAGATTCCTAAAACTAAACGAAATAAAATAGGATATATTCATCTTTCAACGACACAAATTTTATTTAAATCAACTTTTCAAGAAGGAATTGATTTACCCATTCGAAAGGCAATTATAGATGAAAGAATGACCAATTTAAATGATCAAATAATTGGAATGATGAATGGTAATTTAGCTTATGGCAAACTTAAATTTAACACTCGATTAAAATTAGGAATTCCATTAAGATCACCTAACCTAGATGATACAATAACTATTGCATATAAATTTTACAGAGAAAATTTAATGAATCAAGGACAATATCCATTCTCGATTACATATCGTATTAGTTATGCTTTAACTAATTCTCATCATAGTATTGAATTTAAAAATACCGATAAAATCTATTTAGATCAATTATTTAAAGATGTAGCCAAAGTTGGAACAAATTTTAGAACTAATATTCGATCTTTACCTGCTATTCAATATCCAATAATACCTAAAAGAACCTCTTTTTCTGATACACCTAGTTCTTCCCAAACTCCCCAATTAATTAGATTTCAATCTTTTAGTAGACCCTTCACAATAAAAGAACCTGAAATAAAATCTCAATCAGTAAGAATTACATATCCTATACAAACTAAAACTGATGAAAAATTAGAAAAGATTGAAAATAAAATTAGTCAGCTAACGGAATATATTCAGAAATCATTATGAGTGTTTCTCAACATTAACTGAATTAATTCAAAAAAATCAAGTATTTGAAGATCATATTACTAATCTCCTAAAACAACAAGAAAACTTAAATAATTCCATTCAACAGTTACTGTAAGAAAATCTTACCCTAATTTATAATCATATGAATCGAGTAGAAAGTCGTTTAGGAACAATCGAACAATATATAGAGAAAATTGAAAATAGTCGATCCGCCTAGTTGGTATCAGAGACTAGTTCACCTATCAAAATAGAAGTAAAACCATGGACTCTTTAGAAGATATTCCTTTAGAATTAATTGAATCAAAAGGTAACATTGAACAAATTGAAAAAATGATTCAGGTATAACTAAATGACATTATACAATTAGTCAATAGATTAACTTTAAGTTAGCAGTGGAAGCATGGTGGACGATTCTTAAGAATTTGGGATCGTTAACCTTAACTCGAGTTTTGGTTAGCAAAGTGGTATCTGAGCTTGAGGTATTCCATCACTTCGTCGGTTCGAATCCCAGCACCAACTAGGAATGGAACACCGCTCTCGTATGGGCGTCCTAGCGGAACGTGGTGGACGATTCTTGAGAATTTGGGACCGTTAACCTTAACTCGAGCTTTGGTTAGCAAAGTTAAAGACATGACTAAAAGTAAAGCTGATTTGACAAAAGAAAAAGAAGATTCTCCTAAAAAGAAGTAAAAAGAAGAAAGGACATAAGTAAAAAGAATCTATAATTACCATTCGAATAGGTGAATCAATTCCTTCTTGAAAAGTTGATTTTAATACTTTGCTAATGAAAACACGTGTTAGGGTTAGGGCGGAATCAAATCTTATAAATCCACCACGCTTCTGCGGGCGCAAGATCATTACAACACCACAGGCTATGGCTTTATCTCCCCATAGTTCCGCAAAAGCTACAGAGTTGTTGATGCGATTCGAAACTAGAACCATGAGGATGACCTATAAGCTCTGATACTACTTTGCTAACGAAAACACGCGTTAGGGTTAGGGTAGAATCAAATCTTATAAATCTATCTTCTAATTCCGCTAAATCTATCTATTCTAACGTATGGGTTTCAAGATATTGATAATAATAAATAGTTTATATTAATTCAAATTATTTTAATACCATGACTATATATATATATATATATATAGTCATACACACTTAAATCATAAGTCACACCCGTGGTGGGCTTATAAGATTTGGTTCCATTCTAACCCTAACACGTGTTTTCGTTAGCAAAGTGGTATCAGAGCTGGCTTATATTCACGACGTGCCTAATTCGAATCCCAGCGCTAATGCGCCATGACATAGGGATTGAATTTAAAGGTAGCATAAGCGTGGTGGGTATAAGTAGATTTGGGATCGTTAACCTCAACTCGAGTTTAAACCAACAAAACCACTTGTATTAGTCAAACCAAGGAGACCATAAATGTAGAGCAATTTCAACCAGAATCATTAGAAGAAGTTGAGCAAACAATACAGTCACAATTAGCTAATATTACTCAATTAGTACAAAAATTAACATTACAACAATTAGAAGACCACCTTCAAAATGCACATCAAATAAAAAGATGAAATTATATATGGTTATGAATCAGATGAAGATATCTATGTTGAAGAAGAACCACCTGAAAGTAGTAAAACTAGACAAAAAATAAAAAGAGAACATATGAGTGGTGATAAATGTAAAAAAGTTACACAAGAACAAGATTCATACTATTGGAATTGGAAATCAGATGATTTTCTAAATCAACATGGTTATTATCACAAAAGATCAAAAATACAAAAATATCCTATTGAATATACACCTAAACATATAGCTTTAGGACCTGATGGTATTTTAAATCTTGACTATGTTTTACAACCTGAAAAATTATTAATTGAATGGACAAAAAAATACAATTATTACTTCAAATTGAAAAACCTTTCGGTGAACTAGAAAATAAAGAGTTATTATGGAACTTTATTACTTATAAAACAACTGGAATTGTACAATCATTTTTATTAGACAATGCCGATACCTTTAAACGTACCACAACCTATCAACAAACATCTAATAATATGCAAACATTTGAATTTATTGCTGGACAAATTTATAAAGAATTTTTAGGTAAAGACATTCTCTTTTAAACAAGAAGCTTCACAAAATGAAAGAATAAAAGCCTTATAGCATTTAAATCATATGTGAATCTGTAATATCTGTAATCTAGATGAATATATATGTGAATTTAAAAAATATGATCATAAATTAACTAGACCCAAACAAGAAACATATATTCAAATCTTTATTCAAAAATTACCTTATCCTATGAATCAAAAAGTAGAAGCTATAATCTAGATGAATATATATGTGAATTTAAAAAATATGATCATAAATTAACTAGACCCGAACAAGAAACATATATTCAAATCTTTATTCAAAAATTACCTTATCCTATGAATCAAAAAGTAGAAGCTATATTTCAAGAAAAAAAAGCCACCAGAGCAGTAGCTTATAATTTAGGAGAGCTATATTAGTTACCCAAGAAACTTTAGTCGAACAATGTTTTGCATCAAAATTACAAAGACAATTAAGACATAAAGATATTCAACCTTGTTGTTCAAATTTTGCAAAAGTACCACAACAATATGGATGCGAAAAATCCTCATTTAAGAAAAAGCAAAAATCCTATAGACCATATAAGTCTTATAAATGGAAAAAATATCCTCATCATTATTATAAAAAAAGACCATATATCTCATATAAAAAAACAATTTAGAAGATATAAATATAGACAATTTAAACCTAAAAGGAAGGATTGCCCACAAAAGAAAAAATCTTGTAAATGTTGGTTATGTAAAGAAGAAGGACATTATGCAAATACTTGTCCTAAACGTAAAAACCCCAATACTAAATATCGAGAAAACTCCATATATTAAATTTAGCATTTTAAGCCAATTCAGACTCAACTATTTCTTCTATATATCATTATGAATCTCATACAAAAAGTAAATTAGAGTCAGAATCCTTAATTGAATCCCAATACAACATTTATTTAAGTAATAATTCAGAATAAAAAAGTAAATGCATATATAGATACAGGAGCAACTATTTGTATTGCTTCAAAACGATTAAATTATATAATTTTCTTAAATTATATAATCCCTTTTGTCAATATTTACATTATATTACCTTAAGAACTCCTTACATTAAATCATGAAATCAAAAATCAATTATTCTTAAAATTCCCATTTACCATACTACTTATTATCAAACCTTACAACTAGTAACCACAAAACTAGACTACCTTCATTTCTATCTTCTTAATAATATATCTATTCAATTAGAAATTGATACTTTATTAGACAATGTTTGTAGTGAAAATCCTCTCGACCCAGTAAAACATAATAATCAACAATTAATTGAAATCAAACTCAAAGATCCTACACAAGAAATTAATATTCGAAATAATGTTCCCTATACTCAACAAGATGTACAAGATTTATTACAGAATGTGCAGATTTATTAGATAAACAATTAATTTCCTCAAGTACAAGTAAACATTCAGCTCCTACATTTTATGTAAATAATTCAGCTGAACAAAAACGTGGTAAATGAAAAATGGTCATCAATTATAAAACACTCAATGAATCCACTATAGGAGATGCATATAAACTTCCACGAAAAGATTATATTATTAATAAATTAAAAGGACACAAATGGTTTACAAAATTACATGCTAAATTTGGATATTGGCAATTACGACTACATGAAAATACAAAACCCTTAAAAGCCTTTACATGTCCCCCTCAGAAACATTATCAATGGAATGTATTACCCTTTGGATTAAAACAAGCACCAAGTATTTATCAACGTTTTATGGATAATAATCTAGAAGGATTAGAAGATTTTATATTTGTTTAAATCGATGATATTATTATTTATTCTAACCAAGATAAAATGAATCATTTAAAAAAGGTTAAACTTGTTCTACAACGTTGTAAGGATAAAGGTTTAATTCTTAGCAGAAGGAAAGCTAAAATAGCACAACAAAATATCGAATATTTAGGAATTACATTTCAAAATGGATATTTAAAATTACAACCTAATATCTTAACTAAAATTCAAGAATTTCCCAATTAATTTACTAATAGAAGACAAGTATAACAATTTTTAGGTATTTTAAATTATATTTCTGATCAAGGCTTTTTTTAAAAATCTTACCTAAAAACGAAGAATGTTACAATTAAAATGTAGTACTAAATCTCAATGGAATTTGACTGATGTAGATACTCAGACTGTTATTAAATTAAAAATGTTGTGCAAGGATCTACCTATTTTATATAATTATCTTCCGAAGGATAATCTGCTGGTTTAGATTGATGCCAGTATGGATACATGGGCTTGCTGCCTCTTGGCACAACCACCCAATCAAAAGAAATATTTACTTTGCAAATATATAAATGGGACATTCAATCCCACTGAATTGAAATATTCAATCCATGAAAAGGAAACGTTAGCCTATCTCAAAACTTTGAGAAAATGGCGGATTGATCTATTACCAGTTAAATTCATTATACAAATAGATTCTAAATATTTATGTGGATTCATTCGCTATAATATCAAAACTAATTACAATCAAAGACGACTCATCCGATGGCAATTGGAGCTCAACCAATATCAATTTCAGGCACAATATTTCAAATCTACTGATAATTTTCTTGCAGCAGGTATTTTAAGTTTGGAGGAAGTACTTGCACAGAAGGAAATAGAACTAATGAATCTACAACAAGAAGTTAGAACCACCACTAAAGAGATCAACTAACTAAGAACAACAATTTAGCTTTTGAAACAAAATACAAAAGACCAACAGATAACTACAACTATTCCTTCAACTACTAATATCACTCCCAATATTTCTACAGACATTCCTAAATCCACTACGACAATAGAAACCATTCCATTAATCACCAAAAATACCACCTCAATACAACCAAGTAGTTCTCCAAAATCTCAAAAACAACAAGACATCTCTGAAGGAAAAACTTATGTTATCTACAATAAACCAATGGCAGGATGACACAACCCATCCTTTTTGGATCATGTTGGCACTAGGGAATGGGTAGGCTTAATGCCACCAAAACCTATAGTAAGCCTAACTTTTTTATATTCTATTGAAAATCTGGCATGACCTATTCATTTGTCTGGTTAATCCTTATACCTGCTTAATAGATTGTAAGAAGTAAGGACCCAAATCTGCAATCTTAATCATCCGCTCGTACAATTTCCTGTGACCACCAAAAAAAATGTTATGCATCATTAATTTGATGTCACCAAAAAAAATATATTATCCACTGTTCTGTGGTTTTAATGACATTAGTCTCAAATACCGATTTATTTTCGTGTACCGGGTAAACTAGATATCGGGTGTTACACAGGACTATATGATGAATGGCATAAAGCTGCTATACACATCACAGGCCGCTCAGGTATTTTACATAAAAGTTTTACATCCAAAGCTGACGCTGAAAAAGCGTTCGCTGAATTTAAAAATCCAGGATTACGACCACAATATAAACAAGTGTTGGAAGCACCTGTTCCTACTACAAGCAAAATGATCTTATTTGGAAAACCTATCAACATGGAGCATATCAATGCTATACCAACCAAAGCTGTATAGATGGAAGCTCACAGATTGAAGTCAGAAATGTTTTATGAATGCTTTCAAGCACTCAACACATGGACTGAAGCTTCCAAAATTTACCAATATTATCCACAAAATCGTGTCAAATATGGACCAAAAGCAGTCATTCTACTAGAAGCAGACCTTCTAACTACCCATCTCTTTTTTCAGAGTGGACTCATAGACACCATCTATTTGCTTCATTTAAATAACCTCTTTGAATTTTCCACTGGTTTTATTCAAGCCGTAAAAAATTATCAAGAGTGCTTTGCAAAGGACCGAGAAATCTTTATAAAAATTTGGAGTAGTTATCCCATTTTCACTGAAGGAGATCTCCAAGATGTCGAAATCAAAGTAGCATGCATTGCTTTCATCCATATTGGAATAAGTAAAGGCTTATATCCAGGCATTGACGAATCCCCAAAACATCCTTTTGACTGGGAATTAGTTAACCAGTTTAACCTCCAGTGCCTTGAAGGAGTTTTTATCCAAGCAAGTCGCATTCAAGCAGATTCAACAGTTAAAATAAATTACAAAGGAATTAATCAAATCATGATTTCTTCATACAAGACAGTAATTACTCCAAACTCATTTCAACTGATTCAACAATTCATTAGTCCTTTTATCACCTTGGAGGGCATTTTTAAGGATCTATCCACCACTTGGAAATATGCACTTTGTAAACAATTTCTGTATCAACCTTCGCAAAAATGCACCTATTGCCCTTCAACAACTCAAGCCAAGCCATCAAGTGATCATTATCAACACATCGGATCAATTGAAGCAATCATAGAGGACTAACAAACAAACAAGTAACTACCATTAGTCAAAAAGATGTAGGCCCCACAGGTTATCACCTAAAGCAGATTCCTTTGCTTTAGTCTTGTCCAATGTAAATTATTAAGAATCTTTTACTTTTTACTTTTTTCTTTGCTTTAGTCTTTTCTTACTTTATGTCAACTTTTAGTCTCACAATAGTTAGATTCTCTTTTCGTTTTCTTTTTTCAGCCTTTTTTTTGCCTTTTCCCTTTCTTCCTTTTATATAATGTACGAGGCAGTTGCTCACTCTTCATGAAATAAACTACTATCTTCTAGTTTCCTTACCTTCTCTCCTCTAGCTCTTAGCCTCAAAGTTTGGTGTTTAAGCGTTTTTGAAAAAAGAGGTACATGCAACTTTAAGAAGTTTTCTTATTTCATCACATTCATCACATCTTTACTTATGTAATTTATTAATTTACATTATCATATGAACCTATTTTGAACAAAAGCAGTATTTAAAAGAATTAATTATTATTACTTATAGTTGAGACACTTATTATGATCATATTATTAAAAAAATCAAGTTTATATAGCTCAGACACCCATTACATCAAATAATCAAAATGATATTTTTCATCGAACTCAAATTATTTTCTATTTTCAAGCTCTTAAATAAGAAAATCATTTACGCAGAAAAGAACTTCATCAAGCAATTAACCAATTAATCGAATAATACTTTCTTTTTTGATTCAGAATGAAGTCAGGATACTTTGAACGAAAAAGATATTTGAAACATTTTATCAAAGAAACATACGAAAGAGAGCAAGCACTTGATGATATACTTGCTAGATATCATGCCCAAAACAAGCATGTACACAATAGTCGCGATGCACGAAGATATGCACATATGTATGAAACTAGTCAACTCATTAAAGAATTAAATGATATAGTAATTCAAATCCAAAAATATTATCAGAAATTAATCAAACCACTTATAGATTAGAATTTTATCACTAAGATCTACATTGTACTCCTTCTCTTTTTAATAAAATTTTCTTTATGACTTATTTGATACTAAAGCTTTACTTAAACATTTAATCCAACATTGTGATGAAGTAGAAGAAAACCAAACTAAATGGATAAATACATATGAAGGATATCTTGAACAAACACTGATAAATAAAAATAATATGTTAAAAATCAAAGCAACTCAAATGATCATCTTTCTTAAACAAAGTCGACACAATAATAGACAAAATAAAAAGGAATTTCTAAACGAAATTAACTATCTTAATGATTAAGCACATCATGCATACATTATGTTCTTTTGCATATAGTCTATATTCAATATTCATATCATTATTATTTGCACAATATTTGTTTAAATTCATTGAGATATGTTATTTTGTACTAGATGATATTTTTAGCTTTTTACAACTTGTATATCATTTAGGTTTGACTGACAGACTACAACATTATCTATATATATAATGTTTATTATTTAAAGATAGATTTTTGGCTTGGTTTAGCCAGAACTATCTGGAACATGGTAGTGACTACCTGTCCTATTTGTAGACAACTATTACATTATATACAGTATATAGAATCACTTAGAAATCAACACTATGATGAATATAAATACTATGAACATAGATATATTAATTTAATTTTTGCCAATATTAATCCCAGAGGACTAATCGCTATTAAAGAAAGTTTAGATCTAGCACAAAACTTTTATCACTTTTATTCTACTCAATTAGTTGCTTTACAAAGAGAATTAACTCTACAACAAATTACTACTTCTTATCATCAAAATGACTGATTCAAAACAAAAAGATTCCACTATATTAGATATAGATAATTTAAAATTAACCAAATCTTTAGGAACCTTTCATATAAATACTCTATTATCCAATGACAAACAAAAACAAATATCTAAAACACAGTTAGATTTAAAATCTGGACAAGATATTCAACACTCTTTCTTTCAAAATATACTTAATCGAAAAAATATTATTTATTTTAGTAAATTAGTACATGAAACACCCATTAGAATGGATCAATGTAATGTACACATTCGAATAAGTTTAATTGATCAAGAACAAATAGCAAAACAATTACAAAACATCCCAAAAGACAAAAAATCTAAAATAGGCTACATTCATTTATCAACAATACAAATTCTTTTAAAATCTACATTTCAAGAAGGAATAAATTCACCTATAAGAATGACAATAGCAGACGAAAGAATGAAGAATTTAAATGATCAAATAATTGGTATAATGAATGGAAATTTAGCATATGGAACAATAAAATTCAATACACGTTTAAAATTAGGTATCCCTTTAAAATCACCCAACTTAGATGATACCATAATCATAGCATATAAAATCTATAAAGAAGAATTAATGACTACTGGATAATATCCCTTTTTAATTACTTATCAAATTAGTTATACTTTAATAAATTCAAATCATAGTATAGAATTTAAAAATACTGATAAAATTTATATCGATTAATTATTCACTGATGTTGCTAAAGTCGGAACCAATTTTTGAACAAAATTACGAACTTTACCTGCAATACAATATCTAATTATATCCCCTTCCATAACAAGAAGACATTCCTTTTCGGATCAACCATCCTCTTCTAAATCCACTCCTTTAGAAAAATCACAATCTTTACGTTTATCTAAACCTATTCGATTTCTTGAACCTGGACAAAAAATAAAATCAAATGTTAAAATTATTGATCCTATTATACCCACAGAAGATACAATTAAATTAGAAGATACTAAAAATCAAATCACTGAATTAACTATGTATCTAAAATAAACATTATGAGTAGTGTCATCTATTATATGAAGGAAATTCAAGAACAACAAACGAAATTAGAAACAAAATTCAATGAATTAAGCAAAGTTCAATCAAGTATAATATAAATCATATATCAAGTAATAGAAAATATTCAAAATGATTAATCAATCTATTAGATCTGACGATAGTCCCCGAATGGTATCAGAGAAGGTGTATAAATATAATTGAGATCCGTTAACCCAAACAAGTGTTTTCGTTAGCAAAGTGGTATCAGAGCTGGCTTATATCCACGACGTGCCTAGTTCGAATCACAGCGCTGATGCGCCATGACATAGGGATTGAATTTAAAGGTAGCAGAAGTGTGGTGGGTATAAGTAGATTTAGGATCGTTAACCTCAACTCGAGTTTTGGTTAGCAAAGTGGTATCAGAGCTAGCTATACATCCAACACATTTGTGGTTCGAGTGCCTAGAACAACTGAAAGCGATCTAGAAGGGGGGGTTGAATAGATCGTTTAAACTTTTTCGCAGAGTTCTACACAAAACACGGAATTAATACACAAGAAACAATCA
>JAOQML010129729.1:0-17541 GCA_027568935.1 Erythroxylum urbanii | reverse complement strand
AACGAACTACTCCCCTTTGAAGCCCATTGAACTCAAGCCATCGCTACATCTTCAAGAGAAAATGGTGCTTAGCCAAGAATCCCTCTGGAAGCACTCACAACTGTGGGTACACCGACAGCATCCATGGCAACAGCAGAGAGCGATGATAAGAGGTGAAAAATCGGTGATGGGTGATGGTCGAGAGTGAGAGATGAGATATGAATGTCTGTCTCAAGTCCCCGCATAACCTAATTTAGCATGTTTTTAAATGTTGGGTCGCAGGTCAGGTCGGAACAGTGAGAGATTTTTCCAAATATGGTCTGAGTTTTCGAAGGTTTGCTGCAGCGACGAATGACTCTTACCGTGGTGAACTTTACCCAAAAGGATTTGTTCTTCGCTGGTTCCTTCACCATAACGAACTTCTCCCGAAAGTTTACCCTGGATTTATCATTTTTTACCGCGGCAACAGTTGGGCTCGTGTCAGCGAACTTTTCCCGAAGGCTATGATCTCCTGTTGACTTCAATTCAGCACATTGACTCCCTTTTTCTTGAGGATCCTACAATCAAAAATAGCAATTTGCAGTATCAATTGTTCTTAGAAAACTTAAGAAACGCAATTAATGCCAATTGTGACAATTTTTACTATCAAATTGCATAAAATAAAAGTGCACATTCAAGGATTAATTTAAGCACAAAATCAGGAATTAGGAGTCAAAAAGTATAGTAAAGGCCATAAAAGTGTTGCCAAATTAGATAATAAACTCGGGCTCAATCAGTATATATATATATATTCAACATTCATCAAAAACATCTATCATTCAAATTAACAAAATAGGAGTTTAACAAGAAGGTCAAAAGTAATCTGTATAATTAAACTAGCTACTCATGATGTCGATGACATCCCCCAACAATCAAATAATCCATCATACAAATACTAGAAGAGAAAAATGAAAGAAAACTGATTTAATCAAACTCCTCCTCTTCTTATCACGAACCATGAAAATCCAGCAATGGTATACTCTTTTCCTAATGATGAATGAAAAACCTTAAATCTCTACCTCTCCTAAAGCTCTAAACCTTCATTTTTACTCAAGGATGTAAGTACCATACGAAGCTCTCTCATCTATAGGGGTTTTTATCCTTCAATAGTCATAAAAACCTAAAAGAATAAGTGAACCCAGCATATATCCTCGGGTTAAACATCCCATGATCGTGGGAATTGGTATGAAACCCATGATCGTGCATGCTTGCACTATGATTCCTTCTTTTCTCTTCTGCTCTCTTGGTCTCTAACTCAATCGCAAATTTGACCAAGCTTCCTTCCTACATTAAAATGATCAATTCTTGCCCTAAATCAACCTCAAACATAAAAGAACATAACGAAGATTAAACTTAACAAAACATACCAAAAAAATCCTAAAACATAACAATAATAACCTATTATGCATGAAAGACATGCCAGATACTTTAGAAAAACACACACTAATGCACAATTATCAAATTCCCCATACCTAAATATTTGCTTGTTCTTAAGCAAAATAAACACAATCAATCAATTCTATCACTTCATTTTCATAAAGATCAAAGCATACAATCCCTCAAATTTTAGCCAACTCAAACATCAAGCTACTACACATATCATGACTACTTTTCATTAGTGTACTTAAGCAAACTCAACATATGACACCATCACTCAAAGATAAGTATAAATGCAAAATGAATCTTCCTCACGGTTTCATTTATTTCTCTCAAGTGTTTGACGGTTAGAGTTTTACTCCAGCTTCCTAATTGAAATCACACTACTATAGGATTGCTTATACACCAATTCTCCTCTACAATGATTGCATGCATAATTAGATCAAAAGGACTTGTTTAGGGTTGTTATGTGGCAAAGGTTAAGATGGGTAAAAAGGGTAAAGGGTTTAACAGAAGCATTCGTAAAGTAATAAGTCGAAAGAGGGATGACAAAACAAAATTTTGAGATACACAAGTGAAATTATACTATTACTCCACACTTATTGACGCGACTAAAAGGTTCTTTTATTTTTTAATATATTTTTCTTTTTAATAACATGGAAGCAACAATGAATGAAATAGCAATTAAATACAAAATGATTTAGGAGCAGAAGTATAACTCAACTCATCTCAGAAAATTTTTTTTGCAACAATCCCAACTAATGCATTACCTAATACTTGATTAAGCTTGTGAATGGGTAAGTTAATGGGGCTTTGGGTTCGAAAATTTAGGGTCTTTTTAAGAAACAAAATGGTTAAGGATCAAAAGGGATAATAAAGGATAATAAAAGGTAGGTGATTTAAGCCAAGGGTTAATACAAAAAAGGCCTTAATCATTTCTATTAAGCATGCATCTAGTAGACTCAAACCGATTCAAAGAAAGTTTTGAAGGTAATAACCTAAGGAAGTATCACATAACAAAGAAATAAAATGACTATAGATGGAGTCATATAGGCTCAATCCTCACATTGGCTTAAATGGAAATTTATTATGCATCTCTATATTACCTCATTGCTCAAATTTCAAATTGTGAGTAAGCTTACATAACCAACTACTTTTCATCACTCAACACGGTTCACTCTCCACTCAAGTAACCTAATCTGAGTTCAAGCATGCATTCAATCTCATTCCAACTAACATGACAAAATCTCATGGCAAAATAAATGAAAATGATTCAAGTGTGGTTCCATTGCTTAACACAAAACAACGCAATAAGTCTAAAGCATTCATCCTAATTAACAAAATGCAAATGGTGACTAAAACAATATAATTGACAAAGCAAGTGTCACCTCCCCATACTTAAAGAGCACATTGTCTTCAATGTGATAAGGCAACCACAAATTAAGGAAAAATGACGTAAAACCAAACAAAAGACATCAAACCACCCAAAAGAAATCAAACCAAACAAAAGACACATGAAATGAAACAAAAGAGATATCAAACCAAACAAATGGCATCAAACCAAACAAAAGACAAGGCAACTAACAAAGTAATGAACACAATTTAAAAAGTTTAGGGTAAGAAGGGCTCATGGAGATTGTGATGGCGACAATGTTGACAAAGGGACTTTAATATTATTCCTCTGGATGAACTTGAGGAATTTCTTCTTTATGTACTGCTGCCCCTTGTGCACATGTCTCATCTGGGTGCTAAGCTAATTAATTTGCATCATCATTTATTGATGATTAGAGGCCATCTAGTTGAAGATTTGCTGAAATTTGTCAACCTCTGCTACTGCTGTTGATTCCTCTTCCACTGCTTTTTCTTGTGGCTCCAAGGGCGCTTGAGATATGGATGGTCGGGAAGTGCTTACATCCTTGCCCTTCCTGTTTTTAATGACTATGCGCATCTGAGGACTTCAGAGCTTCATAAAGTAGGGCTCTAAAATTTCAGAGCATCTTAAATAAGTAACATCAAAAACATCATACCTAGCCATACATACACTATTCACATCAAGGTTGTAAGACAAAGCCAAAGCAGTTACAATAGATGACATGCCAAAATAAGAGCTCTTCTTAGTCACACAACTCACAATAGATCGAAAAATCCAATAAGGTATATTTATTTTGATTTTTTGAACCATGCACCAAAGCAAGAAAGTTCCTTGGCCGAGCACTTATTACTATCAGTTTTGTTAAAAACCATTAAGCACATAAATTTGTGAAGAAGAAAGTGCTCGGTGCTACAAATTAATGTATTGGGTGCATTCCTAAAGTCAAAACTGGTTTCATCCGTTAGAATTTTCCAGTAATTATCCACATTAAAGTTATCATGATCATCTAAAATTTTTATGTTCGATAAATCAAAACGTGCAAAAATGGCATTATAATTAAGTTTATAAACGTCTCCACTTATCCTAAACCAAAATATATCCATTTTAAGATTGTAGCACACAGTGGTGAAAAATTCGACCGTCATCATAGGATAAATCGACACATCATAATGAATGAATCTACCCCAACCAATGTTCACAGCCAATCGCTCAACATTACACCTCACTCCTATAGTTTCTAATTGTTAAAAGTTAAAACATCTAGGAGTAATCAATTCTATATCTCTAAAGTCCCAAAATCGCATAACTTTATCTTCCGAAAAAATCAGAATGGGGTACAAAAAGTTACTGCCATGTCTGATTTACCTTCGCCAGGGACTTGAAGGCATTGTTTATCAGTTGGTTTCCAAGCTGCCATCTTCTTCAAAGCCATTGGAAGATAAAAATCTACATAAACAACGAAGAGAGAGATTGGTTTTTTTTAGAGAGAAAAAGAAAAAATCTTACCAAATCCTTTGATTATTGAGTGATTAATGTACAATAACTGCGAAGAATTAAAAGATTGATGGAAGAAATGAAGAAAATACCAAGAGTTTAGTGTAAGATAAAAGATTGCAGAAGTTAAGAGAGTGGGTTTCACGATTTTAGAGATAGAGGATGTGAAAATTTTAAAGAATGAAGAAAGAAGAAGAAGAGAGGGAAATACCCATCTTTCACATGATCATAGGTTAACTCTCCTGAAATTTTCTAGTGAGATTTCCCATGGTTGTGGGGATCACACTCATTACCACAATCTTGGCTTAACTCTCTAGAAACTTTATGAGCAGTCTTCCTATGGTCGTGGGAAACTTACCAATTCCCATGGTCATTGGTTACTCCAATTTTTCAACTTCTTAATCCTCTTCCAAACTTAACATGCATTGTTAATAGTCCCGTAACCTACAAACACCTCCAAATCATCTAACCAACAAGAAATTCAAAGAAAAAACAAGTTAAAACTCAAACAAAATCCAAATCAACACCAAGTAAACTCAAATCAAACATAATCACAATCAAATAAATCATGCAAGCAAGCAAACAAGAAACAATCAAAGGAAACTAAAATTTCATAGGTTGCCTCCTATGCAATGCTTTTTTTTAACATCGATAAATCGACGCTCTCTTTGTGCTTAAGGTGGTTCAAATGAACGGTGCAGTGGTAGTGTAGTCACTAATCTCAAAATCTGCACATGAGCTATCCTATTACGGATTCCACCTTCCTTGTGGTTCTCCTTCCTCTACCTTCCCCTACGTAATCGTTTCTTTCTGAATGCATTCCCAGGATCCTCAATCTCTTCCCATTGCCCTCGTAGTTGGAGGTAGAGTTGAACTGTTGTCTTTCTTTGACACTTTAAAGGTTATTTGCTGATTTCCTACCCTAGAGTTAGTTCACCCCCATCAACGTCAATTATCGAATGAGAAGTATCCAAAAACTGTCATCTAAGGACCATAGGAGTTTCTACATCTTCTCTAATATCAAAATATATAGAAATCTATGAGGAAGATAAATTTATCAATTTGTACTTCAACATTCTTAATAATCCCCTTCAGTTGATGAACTATTTTGTCGGCTGTTTTTACTAATATCTTTGTGGCTCTAACTCTTCTAACCCCAACTTCTGACTAAAGGTGTAGGGTATCATATTGATGCTTGCTCTCAAATCTGCGAATGCCCTATCTATGTTGACTCCATTGATACTGCAAGGAATGTAAGAATCCCTTGAGTCCTCTTTCTTTTGTGCCATATTAGGGTTTCCTTCCGCTATGTGCTCCTTTACCTTCTTCTTGACTGGTTCCTTTAATGTGAGCCTTGCTTGTAGTTCATTCGTTACATCCTCAGTCTTTTTTTATTCATCCTCCTTAAAATTTCTCGTTGCTCTACTTGAACTTGACTTCTGTTAAGCAAGAATATGGTATGGAATTTCAGGTTGAGGCTCCTTGATTAGCTCAATTACGAGCTCACTTGGAAGGATTTCCATAATTATTTGTCCTTCTCTCTTATCTCCGTCTTCCTTCGTATGTTCTATTTTCTTTTCCGGGGTCCAAGTCATGGCCATAATCTATTTCTTTAGGTTAACCTCAGCATTACTTGGTAGACTACCTGCACTTTTAGAAGACAAAGCATTAGCAAGTTGACCTATCTGAACCTCCAAGTTATGGATGGATGAGACATGGTTCTTTAAAATATGGTCAAAGTTTGCTTCCATCCTCTTCTGACTTTCCTCCTGGCTCGAAAATGTCCTCTTTAAGTCTCTTCTTGAGTTGCCAATTTAGACCCCAAAACATCTATCAGCTTGTCCATTTTGCTCTCCATAAACCTAATTTGATCTTACTGAAATCCAAGAGGTCCTTACGGTTTTGCTTGACCACCTGTATTGTTAGTACTCCAAGAAAAATTCGGGTGGTTTTTCCACCCTAGATTATAAGTGTTCGATTAAAGATTATTACCTTTTTATGGCTAACTCAAGTAATTTACCTGTTCTGTACCACTGGCTCCCAACAAGAAACATTCAATTGAGCCATGGTTGTTCTGCCCATATAAATCACACTATACTTGCATCGCTTTTTCCATAGATGAAGATGCTCCTTACATGTTGTTCAATTACTTTGTAAGAGATATGATCTGTGCCTGTATAGTAGTAATAGAGTCAATCATAATCATACATTTTTTATCCTTTTGCCCCTGTCTACTCCTCTCGCTTAACCACATACAACTATTGCTCGTTAATTCTTCCAGAAGGTCGTGAGCCACATCAATAGTTTTCCTCAGCAAAGAACCTCTACCAGCTGTATCTATGGTTCCTCTCGTGCTCTGATGGAATGTCTGTAATAGGAACTCCCTCGGAAGGTTATGGTGGGGATAGCTTCTTTATAATTCTTTGAATCTCTCCCAGGCTTTATATAGAGATTCCCTATCACTTTGCTAAAAATTCGTGATCTCCTTTATAATCCTTGTCGTCTTAGTTAACAAAAAATATTTTGTGATGAATGCTTGGGCTAGCTACTCTCAAGTATTGATCTACCCTGAACTAAGCGAGTTGTACCACATCTTTGCCTGATGTTTCAAAATGAAAAAAAATAGTCATAGCTTCATGGCATCGTCGGACATCCTATTAAACCGAAAAATGTTGCAAATCTCCAAAAAATGTGCAATATGGACGTTAGGATCTTCGTTAGATAGCTCATAAAATTGCATACTATTCTGTAATATATTGAGGAGTGTTTGCTTGATCTCAAAATTGTTAACTTGAATCATTGGCCTCACAACTCCCTGAGGATTAAATCCTGGCCTCATAAATTCCATCAATATCCTCTCATTTCCTTCTTATTCTCCTTCTTCAACCATATTTCTTTTTGTAAGATTTTGACGCTTCACTCTTCTTAACTCTCGTTTGTGTCTTATGATATCAGATAACTCTTTTTCACTAATTTTTGTTGATCTTTGCATGCTCTTTGTGTTCATGCATTACAAATACATAAGGAAAAGTAGCAAAAACTCTTAAATCAATGTAATCTAAACTAAACAAAATGCTAAACAAACAATCCATGGCAACGGTGCCAAAAACTTGTTGATTGTTAAAGTCTCTTAGATTTATGCTCAAAATTGTAAGTATACGGGTCGTGACATGTAACTATAAGCAGATATTGATCTTACAGGGATTGTTCTTGGACACCTCTTAATTCAGATTAATCTTTGTTTAACAATCAATTTTAGCGAAAATAAACTGGAAAAATTAAATTAAATTAAACAACTTAACAAAACACAAATGACAACTCAAAAATGATGAAACTTAGAACTAAAGATTTTCACAACTAGAGATCATTTTTTCACTATCTTATCTCCCTCCTATTTTGTTAATTGAATTATGTTTCACCTAAGATGTCCTAATGCATTAACTGCCCTCTCTTAAGTTGTAATTAAATGTCTCTAGTCAAATTAAATGGAGATGATTAAGCAATCTCTTAATCTACAAAATTAATCCACCAATTCACCTAGTTATGAAGTTATCCTATAAGTGATCGATTAAATTAGCCAAGATCTCTCTTTTAACTAACCAATTAACTTGATGAATGTAAGGTTATAGAATGCCAAATTTCATTGTACAATTCTAAACAAAAAACAGAATTGAATCTCTCAATATATTGCAAGGTATATATATATATTCAACATCCATTAAAAACATCTATCATTCAAATCAACAAAATGGGAGTTTAACAAGAAGTTCAAAAGTAACCTCTATAATTAAACAAGCTACTCATGATGTCCATAACATCTCCCAACAATCAAATAATCCATAATACAAATACTAGAAGAGAAAAATGAGAGAAAACTTATTTAATCAAACTCCTCCTCTTCTTGTCCTGAAATCGGAAAATCCAACAATGGTATACTCTTTTCCCAATAATGAATGAAAAACCTTAAATCTCTACCTCTCCTAAAGCTCTAAACCTGCATTTTTACTTGAGAAGGTAAGTCTCACATGAAGCTCTCTCATCCATAGGGTTTTTATCCTTCAATAGTCATGAAAACCTAAAAGAATAAGTGAACCTAGCGTATATTCTAGAGCTAAACATCCCATGATTGTGGGAATTGGTATGAAACCCACGATCGTGGGTTCTTGCACTATAATTCCTTCTTTTCTCTTCTCCTCTCTTGTTCTCTAGCTCAATTGCAAATGTGACCAACCTTCGTTCCTACATTAAAACGATCAATTCTTACCCTAAATCAACCTCAAACATAAAAGAACACAATGAAGATTAAATTAAACAAAACATACAAAATAAATCCTAAAACATAACAATAATAACCTATTATACAAGAAATACATGCCAAATACTTTAGAATATCACACACTAATGCACAATTATCAACTTTCCCGTACTTAAATATTTGCTTGTCCTCAAGTAAAATAAACACAACCAATCAATTCTATCACTTCATCTTTATAAAGATCAAACCACACAGTCCCTCAAATTTTAGTCAACTCAAATATCAAGCTACTACACATATCATGACTACTTTTTATTAGTGTACATAAGCAAACTCAACATATGACACCATCATTCAAAGATAAGTATAGATGCAAAATGAATATTCCTCACGGTTTCATTCATTTCTCTCAAGTGTTTGATGGTTAGAGTTTCGCTCCAGCTTTCTAAAGGAAATCACACTACTATAGGCTTGCTTATACACCAATTCTACTCTACAATGATTGCATGCTTAAGTAGATCAAAAGGACTTGCTTAGGGTTTTAATATGGTGAAGGTTAAGGTGGGTAAAAAATTGTAAAGGTTTAATATAAGAATTTGTAAAGTAATACGTGGAAAGAGGGATAACAAAACATAATTTTGAGACACACAAGTGTAAATATACTACTACTCCGCACTTATTGATGCTACTAAAACTTTCTTCCATTTTTTAATATATATAATGTTTTCTTTTCTTTTTAATAACTTTGGAAGAAATAACAAACAAAATAGTAACTAAATACAATATGATTCAAAAGTAGAAGTATCACTCAACTCGTCTCGAAAAACATTTTTAGCAACAATCCTAACAAATGCATTACTTTGTGAATGGGTAGTTTAATGGGACTTCGGGTTTTAAAATTTTGAGTGTTTTAAGAAACAAATGGTTAAGGATTAATAGGCATAGCAAGGGATAATAAAATGTAGGTCATTTAAGCTAAAGGTTGATACAAAAAAGCCTTAATCACTTCTATTAAGTATGTATCTAATAGACTCAAACTGATTCAAAGCAAGTTTTGAAGGTAATAACCTAAGAAAGCATCACACAACTAAGAAATAAAATGACTATAGATGGAGTCATATAGGCTCAATCCTCACATTGGCTTAAATGAAATTTTATTATGCATCTCTACTCTACCTCATTGCTCAAATGTAAAATTGTGAGTAAGCTTATATAACCAACTACTTTTCATCACTCAACATGGTTCACTCTCTACTCAAGTAACCTAATCCGAGTTCAAGCGTGCATTCAATCTCATTCCAACTAACATGACAGAATCTCATAGCAAAACAAATTAAAATGATCCAAGTGTGGTTCCATTGCTTAACACGAAACAACATAATATGCCTAAAACATTCATCCTAATTAACAAAATGCAAATAGTGACTAAAACAATGCAATTGACAAAGCAAGTGTCACCTCCCCACACTTACAGAACACATTATCCTCAACGTGACAAGGCAGCCACAAAATAAGGTAAAATGACATCAAACTAAACAAAAGACATCAATCCAAACAAAAGAAATCAAACTAAAAAAACGAGACATCAAACGAAACAAAAGAGACATCACACCAAACAAATGACATCAAACTAAACAAAAGAAATCAAACCAAAAAGAAGACAAAGCAGCTAACAAAGTAAGTGACACAATTTAAAAATTTTAGGGTAAGAAGGGCTCATGGAGATTGTGATGGCGACGGTGTTGGAGAAGGGAATTCAATATTATTCCTCTAGATAAAATTGAGGAACTTCTTCTTGATGTACCTACTCCTTGTGTACATGTCTCATTTGGGTGCCAAGCTCATTAATTTGCATTGTCATTTGTTAATGATTAGAGGTCATCTGGTCTAGGATTTACTAGAATCCGTCAACCTTTATTACTGCAGTTGATTCCTCTTTTACTACTTCTTCTTGTGGGTTCAGGGGGGCTTGAGATGTGGATGGTCGGGAAGTGCTTGCATCCTTGCCCTTCCTGTTTTTAATAACTATGTGCATATGACGATTTTGGAGCTCCATAGATTGGGGCTCCAAAATTTTGGAGTGTCTCAAATAAAGGAACATCAAAAACATCATCCCTAGCCATACGTACTACTATCCACATCAAGGTTGTAAAACAAATCCAAAGCAGTGACTATGTATGACATGCTAAAATAAGAGCTCTTCTTAGTCACACAGCTCACAATAGATCAAAAATATGATAGTGTATTTATTTTGATTTTTTGTTCCATACAGTAAAAGAATAAAAGTTCATTGGCTGAGCACTTATTACTTTCATTTTTTTAAAAACAATTAAACATATAAATTATAAAGAAGTAAGAGCTCGATGCTGCGAATTAATATACTGGGTGCATTCCTAGAGTCAAAATTGGTTTCACAGATTAAAATTTTCAATAATTATCCACATCAAAGTCATCGTGATCATCTAAAATTTTTGTGTTTAATAAATCAAAAAGTACATTAATGACATTATAATCAAGTTTATAAACATCGCCACTATCCTAAACCAAAATATATCCATTTTAGGATTGTAGCGTACAGTGGTGAAAATTTTGATAGTCATCATACAATAAATCGGGACATCACGACGAATGAACCTACCTCAACCAATGTTCGCAGCCAATGACTCAACATTACGCCTCACTCTTATGGTTTCTAATAGTTAAAATTCAAAATATCCAAGAGTAATTAATTTTCTATCTCGAAAGTCTCAAAATTGCATAAATTTTTATTTTGAAAAAATTAGGAATGGGGTATGAAAAGTTGCCACCATATCCAGTTTACCTTCGCCAAAGACTTGAAGGCGTAGTTCATCCGTCAGTTTATGGGCTGCCGTCTTCTTCAGAGCCATTGAAAGATAAAAATCTTAAAAAGCAAATAAGAGAGAGATGAGTTCATTTTTTAGAGAGAAAAAGAAAATTCCTCACCAAATCCTTTGATTCTTGAGTGATTAATGTACAATAAATGCAAAGGATTGAAATATTAATGGAAGAAATGAAGAAAATACTAAGAGTTTAGTGTAAAATGAAGAATTGAAGAAGTTGAGAGAATGGGTTTCGCGATTTTAGAGAGAGAGGTTGTGAAAATTTTAAAGAATGAAGAAAGAAGAAGAAGAGAGGGAAATGTAAAATTTCCTTATATAGGCCTTCCCACGATCATGAGAATCCCCATCTTTCCTATGATCATGGGTTAACTCTCTAAAAATGTTTTGGAGAGATTTCCCACGGCCGTGGGAATCACCCTCATTCCCAGGATGTAGGTTAACTCCCTATAAACTTTCTAGAGAATCTTCCCATGGTCATGGGAAAATTACCAATTCCCACGGTGCCAAAAACTTATTGATTGTAAAACCAATTACGAGTTTTACGTTAAAAATTGCAAGTATACGATACGATATAAAAGCATATATCCTCCCACAAAGGTTATGCTTAGGCACCACTTAATTCAGGTTGCTCTTTGTTTAGGACTCAAATTCGAATATTGAACTGAAAGGTAAACTAAATCAAACAAACTAATAATGAACAAACAATGTAACAATGGAAACCTATTAAGAGAAATAATCAAGTTATGAAAGAGGGGATTTTACCTATTATTACTGCCAACCTTGCCAATTGTGTGTTCATAAGGTATCAGTTCTATACGATCGTAGGTTGATTACTCTCTCTCGAATTATAACGATTCCCTAAATTATAAACCCTAATCAAATTATGGACTTGCAATCTCTCAATTCACAAATTACCTATAATTCTAATTAGTTATAAAGATCTATAATAAATAATCAAGTTTTGTACTGGATCTCTCTCCATAAAATTACCTCCTAGATTGATTAAGTGGTCAATTACATCGCCTAACTCTCGCTAATCCAATCTAATCATTTTATCTAGTTCACCCTGTCAGTTTGTTACCAAAATATACACATACATCAATCAATCACAACACCCAACTCAAGAAACACAAATCAACTAGATTAACATTAAAGATAAGCAAAATCCCGAAGGTAAAGTTAGAACATCATTATCAACTCAAAATCCATAACCATACAACCTATCTTAATCTTACACATTTAAATGAATAAAAAAGTAAATAGGGAGGAACTGAAACTTAGGTTGGATGACCCGAGAGAGCGGCGGTGTCGGGCGATCACCTATTCTGGGAAGCTTCAGCATCGAAAACGCCCTCTTATTCTTCCTCTTCTTCTTTTCTCTCTCTCTCTCTTAGGTTTTCCAAAAGTAGGCAAAATCTCCTCCCCTTTCTAGGGTTATATCATAATCCTTTATAGTCTTAACCAATTAAGGTAAGCCTAATGCCTTTCTGAGGTCCGAAATGTCCCTTGAAAACTCGAATATGAAAGTAACTCCGTGTTTGAAAACTCACAGACTACACGATTGTGGCCAGTTTACCTGCTCTTTATCACAAACGTGGCCCTATGCTTAAGCTTCTATGACGATTGTGGGCCTATGTTGTGAAGTAAATCACACGTTAGTATAGACTTTACGTTCAAGAAACTAGATACACAAGAAGGGGTGGTTGAATGGTGTATCCTCCTTTTTTAATATAAAATCTTGAAAAGAACTTCCCTTTCTTATTAAAAGAATATCACAAGGTTTATATGAAAAATATTACTTAGTTAAATCGCAAATTACTTCTATATGATTTTTTAACAACAAAGTAAACTGAAGTAAAGAGTAGAGAACAGAAACTGCGATTTTTGTACTGGTTCACCCCAAACCGTGGACTACGTCCAGTCCTCAGAGTTCGTCTAAGTGTTTCACTATTCTTCAAACAATTACAAGTATTCTTTCTTCCTTTATAGAGCCTCTTCAGATCTCTTACAAAGTATTCTTTCACTATCCTAGCCTCTCCAGGCTATCAGTCTTTTCTTTCTCTCACTAGAAAAAGATTGCGAGCTTTTGTTACAGTAATGTTAGCTCTATTCTAAGTAAGCACTGTAAGAATTTTCTCTCAGATTGATTAGCTTTCTAATTTGTCTCCGATTCTCTAAGATTGTAGCATCTTTGACTGCGACTAATATGTATAGCCTTCGTCTCTAACTGCTTCTTGATTCTTGATAACCGCTTCTTTATTCTTAATAACCGCTTCTTTGTAACCATCATTTAGTTAAGTTCTGTAACTAACTCTGACTAAATAACTGTTCTGACGTGCTAATGTATTTACGTCTGTGTCTATCTTTGCGTCTGCGTCTATATTAACTTTGCGTTTGCGTCTGCACCTGCGTCTGTGTTTATGTTTGCATCTACATCTGTATTAACTTTGCGTCTGCGTCTGCGTCTGCATCTGGATCTGTGTTTATGTTTACGTCTGCGTCTATATTAACTTTTCTTCTACGTCTGCGTCTACGTCTATATTAACATTGCGTCTGCGTCTGCATCTATTTTTGGGTCTGTGTTTCCTTCTGCGTCTGTGTTCTGTACTTTGTCTGTACACTTAACATACTTGTTAAAAACGTTCATTTGTTTCTAACATTTATTATTATTTGATTGTCATGAAAATTAATCATCGTAAAGTCCTCTTAACTTAACAATCTCCCCCTTTTTGATCATAACGAATAATCATAATTTTAGACAAATCAATTTTTATTCAATTGATGAATAAGAAAACAATAAATGAATAAGACGACAATAAACAACAAATAAGAATAAAAAGATAACAAAAAAATACATGTATACATGTTATCTTCTTCTTTTCTTCTTCTTTTCTTCTCTTTTACTCTTCTTTTTCTTGTCTACCCTTGTCTCCCTTTTTCCTTCTCTCTTCTCTTCTCCCCCTATTTGTTATTAATCAAAAATGTTACCTCAGATGCTTCATTATTTCATAAAATATGTGTTGCATCTCTGTTCTGATCAACTTGAGGTCTGCTTCTATTGTAACTCGTACATAAGCTAGTTCCTTATGAAGATCACCTACTGAGTCTTGTAGATCATTAACTGATTCTTGTAGATCACTAACCTTAGTATTAAGTTCTTCAATCTACTTCACTAGGGCTTCCTGACTCCGCTGCTCAGAGTGTCTGACTTCTTCCATTCCAATAGTTTTGACTTTTTGAATTGGACTTGATGGATAGAAGGTTGTAGCAACAACTGTTTCTGAGGGTAAGACATCGAGTTCTATTATTTTTAGGGGAGGGGGTTTGAAGAATTGCTTTCCTTCTAGGAGATCCAGGTAATCAGGTCTAGGTAGTTTGGGAATAATTTGTCCAAGAAGGTGAAGGACATCTTTAAGTGAGGGTATGAAAGTTAAAGGTCTAAAGTGCATAATCAGGTGCACAAAAGTCTCTAAGTTGACAAACATACCTCCAACCTGGATAGATCTATACTGTCCTTTGGTCACCCTTCTAACTACCTGAAAACTGACATCTGTGATAAAGCATCTACAATTACTTCCTGATGCTTTTAAGATGTGATGGGAAATATATATTCCTCTTGATTGTTCTACATGACATGCTTCATCTATGTTTCTCACTGCTTCATGTATCTGTTCTTCAGCTAGGTCACCTGTTACTCTTTCACGGTACATTTTCTGTTTCCCTTTTTCAACATTGCGTACAATGTTTGAAGCTTTTGGTTGTATGTCAGGTATGATCTTGATCAATGTTCTACTCGTTGCTGGGTAGATAGTGTACCAATCTTTGGTCATTTTCTATGGATATGGTTCTGACTTCTCATCTCTCAAAATCCATATGATCTCCTTTCTTCATGATTTAGAAGATGCATAGACCGATTATTGATCAAAATAGATTCAATCTGTACCTTGACCAACCTTTTCACAGGTTTTCTGATTATTATTGAACTTCTGCTTCTAACAGGTACCTCTTCTTCAATCACCTTTATTTTCAAGTCCTCTTTTCTGATAGGACTATAAGATTCCACTCTGTCTTCAATTGATTTTTCTTTTCATTAACTCCCAATTGAATTAGTTTCTTTCTACTGGCCTTTAACTTTTTACTTTCTTCTGCCAGTCTAGAAGGTGGTTATAGTTGAGTTCTCTTCCTTTCAAACTCTAATTTCTTCTTAATTCCAGTCTCTTTGGTTGGCTCCGTCTGTAGTTGTTGCAAAATTGAGACTAGAGACTTGTGGCTTGTGGTGTCTTTTCTATCTGTTGAGATTATGCACCAAGAGTCATTCGACTTCCTCTCTTCTGTTCTTCTTGTCGAAGAGTTAACATTCTTGTTAATCTCTTTGACTTTTTTATTTTCTCAAAATCAAGTGCCTCTGCCTTCCTTTTCAATGACACTTGTTTTCTAGATAGACTCACCTAGTTTTCTTCTGCTTGCCTCATCGTCTAAGCTTCAGCAGCTACTTTAGACAATTTCTTCTTTTCTTCTATAGCCATTCTTTCAGAAGATTGAGCTTTCTTTTTCTCTTTGGGAGTAACATTCCCACTCTTGCTTCGTCTAGCTGTATGCTCCCCCTATCCTTGCTTTTGGCGTAGAAGCTATACTCAATCCCATTTTACCAATGGTTGTTGCATTAATAACACTTTTAATGTTCATCTTTACCCTGTTTCCTCTATCCAGGAGAATTCCAGAATCTCTAAAGATTCTTGTCAGCAGCATGCCATACAGAAAAGCATTAGAGTCCTTCTTCGTCTTCATCTTGTACCTTAGAATCGGGTGTGGAAGATTGATAGCTTTATGGTTGAGTAGGTAGAACAGGCATTGCTCATCTATTGTTGTCACAATGTTCCTTGATCCTATTCTTGGTAGAATGTAGTGAAAAAGTATGTTATGTAGAACCTTAGCCATCGGAACAAGGTTCGACAACTTGTTGTCCTGTGGGTTACTACATCTATAAAGTTGTCAATTTACCAGTGCCTTCTCTAGATGATTTTGAGCCATCCATCTAGGGTTGTAAGATACCTCTTCTCCAACACATGGACATCCACTAACCTTCTCGATTAGCTTCTGTGTCATAATAACCGACAGTTTATCCACCAATGATACTACTGTATCGTCTACCACACTTGTATTCTTCCAAAAATCATACACTTCATTCAGGTAAACTATGTCACGAACCTAAAAGAAGTTTTTCCATCCGGCCACCTTAACTTCGGGTTCAATGTCCATCTGATTCTCCTTCAAGGATTCAAAATAAATATGTTTTCTATAAATCATTGCTTGCTCTATTTTGATCTTTAAATAGTAGGAACTTCTCAAGGTAAGGAGATTAGTATCTGAAGATGAGAGCGTAACCGAAAGGTCTCGAAATGAACAGTTGTTTTTGAGAGTTCTGTAAAAATCGATTTCAGAGGATTTCAAGAGTTTTCTATAGTAAGTGTAGTTCTGAATCGTCTCATAGTAAGTGTAGTTCTGAACCGTCTAAGAGGCTTTCCTTTATATTTCCCTCCAAAAATAATTACCATCTGTAACTTGTAGTTACTGGCTTTGAAGAGTTAGAACTTTTTATCTTCCTTTTATAAGAATCATCTAGGTCATGACGTATCAGACGATTGGTCTCTAAAGACTACCATATTCAAGTTTCGTCTAATTTCTTTGAATCTTTCTTCGTTCAAAGGCTTAGTAAAGATATTTGCCCATTGACGACATGTCTCAACAAATTGAAGATTGACGACTCCTCTCTGTACATAGTCTCATAGAAAATGATGTCTAACTTCGATATGCTTCACCCTTAAGTGTTGTATTGGATTCTTTGATAGATTGATAGCACTTGTGTTGTCACATAAGATTGAGATTTGTTCTTTTTTTACTGAATAATCTTCTAACTGATACTCAATCCATAATATCTGTGAACATCAATTTGCAGCAGGCATATATTCGGCTTCTGCAAGAGATAGTGCAATTGAGCTTTGCCTCTTACTAGACCATGAAACTAGATTATGGCCAAGAAAGTGACAGCCTCCACTAGTACTCATTCTATCAATTTTGTCTCCGGCATAATCAGCATCATAGTAGCCAATTAACCTGAAATCTTTACCTTTCTCATACATTAAGCAAAGATCAGTAGAACCTGA
>JAOQML010129713.1:0-17544 GCA_027568935.1 Erythroxylum urbanii | reverse complement strand
GGACTCATGATCAGTATGAATCACAAACTCCTTAGGCCATAGGTAATGTTGCCAAGTCTCCAAAGCTCTAACAAGTGTATAAAGCTCCTTATCATATGTAGGGTAGTTCAATGAAGCACCTCCAAACTTCTCACTAAAATAGGATATAGCATGCCTATCCTGCATCAAAACAACTTCAATACCTATCCTTGAGGCATCACACTCAATCTCAAAAATTTTAGTGAAGTTAGGTAGTGCTAAACAGGTGCGGAACATAAACTATCTTTAATAGTATTAAAAGCATTCTCTTGAGATGTACCCCTATGGAATCCCACATTCTTTTTCTCATTCTCAATTAATGGAGCAGTTATAGTGCTAAAATCTTTGACAAATCTCCTATAGAAACTAACCAACCCATGGAAAGATCTAACCTCACTAATAGAAGTAGGTTTCGGCCAATCTCTAATAGCCTTGATTTTGTCCTCATCAACCTCTATCCCTTTTGCGCTAACAACATAACTAAGAAACACAACTTTGTCCATGCAAAAAGTACACTTATCAAAGTTAGCAAATAACTTTTCTTTCCTCAAAGTACACACCTTAAATGTTCAATATAGTCATCCAAACACTTGCTATAAATCAGAATGTCATCAAAGTATATCACAACAAACTTACCAATGAAAGTTCTCAAAACATAGTTCAACAACCTAAAAAAAGTACTAGGAGTATTAGTCAATCCAAAAGGCACAACTAACCACTCATACAAACCATATTTTGTTTTAAAAGTTGTTTTCCATTCATCACCTTCTTTCATTCTAATTTGGTGGTAACCACTTTTAAGATCAATCTTGGTAAAACATAAGATCCATGAAATTCATCAAGCATATCATCTAATCTTGGAATGGGAAGTCTATACTTTACCGTTATGTTGTTCACATCCTGACAATCAATACACATTCTCTAAGTCCCATCCTTCTTTGGTACTAATAACACTGAAACAGCACATGGACTCATGCTTTCCCTCACATAACCTTTGTTCATCAAATCCTCCACTTGCCTTTGAAGCTCCTTGGTCTCCTTTGGGTTGCTCCTATAGGCTGGACGGTTTGGAATGATAGCTCCAGGCACAAAGTCTATTTCATGTTCAATGCCTCTAATAGGTGGCATTCCACTGGGAATCTCACTAGGAAATACATCCTTGAATTCCTGCAGCAAGGAAACAACAAAACTATGAAGAGAAGACTTAGTTTCATAAGTGTTAAAATAAGATTCTTTGTACACCAATAGAATCATGGGCTGGTTGGCCAATAAGACTTTCCTAGCCTCACTTTCGTTTGCAAAGAAACTCATCTTCTTCTTAATATGAAAAATCGGTTTACTCCTTAGTGTTTTGGACCCTCCTTGGTTGCCTCCTATGTTTGTTAGGTCCAAGGGAATCCATTCTATCCTTCATCTCCTCAAACAAGAAGTCAAATCATTGAAATTGTTGTTGCATAGACTGAATCATGAACTTGAGGTCACCATCCATGCTTGTAAAAGTCTCTTTGGTAGCACTTTCCTCTTGCTTAGACATGAAAAAAATAGCAAATGAATATTAGTAAACAAGAAAAAAAACCTCACTCACTCCCTTAGTGTTTACACTCAAAAAATGACAATCCACTCTTGTTTCACTCCTCTTGGCTTTTTCCTGATGTTAATCTCACTCACTCTTGCCTTTTTCCACTATTGGTTTTTCTATCAAGTTCTTTTGGAACAAAGCAAACCTTCAAATAATCCAAACAATGTGTTAGTTCACTAAATATAATCAAGAAATAGATTTTTTAGAAGAAAAGGTCGAAGAGGTTTAGAAAAAGAACAAAAGAATGTTAAAAGAAGAAGAACACGTAACTTTCTTGAACTTCTTGACAATTTCTTGGAGTTTCTTGCACTTTCTTTTCTTTTCTTTTCTTTTTTCCTTTTTTTTTCTTTATGCAAGAACCTTAATCTTTGAAGAACAAGGTGTCTTGAACTATATTGAACGAAAAACAAAGAAACAAGGTGAACTAAAATAAGAGAAAAAACTAAGAAAATCGAATCTGTTTTGTGTGGGATGGATAGGTGCAGTTGGTTAGTATGTTTTAAGGTATGAGGGTAGAAAATGTCATGGTTTTAGTGTATGTGGTGTGGCAAAACAGAAACAAAAAGATAGATAACCAAAACAAGATGTTAAGGGTGAATCTTGAATTGGAAGGATAGAAGACTTGGCTTAGGATGGCTCAGATACCAAATAATGTGAACCCAATAGAGATGAACCCTAGAAAAACCACAAGAATCTGATTATATGATACCAAATGATGTGAACCCAATAGAGATGGACCTAGAAAACCCACAAGAATCTGATTATATGATCCCAAGAAACCTAAACAAAAATCTGGTTTTGATAAACCTTGACCCTTTGTCTAAAAAGAGAAGAACCTTGGTATAGAGAACCTACACCCAAGAAACAATGAAACCAGAAACTTAGACTATATTAAAGTCTAAAGCCAAGGAATACAGAAACTTGAACGAAGTTTATAATGGAAGTGCTGTGAACGCCACAAAGAAAGGATTTCTTTGATAAGTTATGGGTTTGTTCTTTCAAGAACTCAAGGAGAAAACTCTCTCTCTATTTTCCAATTGAATAATCTAAATTCCTCTTTCATAATGAACGTCCAAGACCCTATAAATACCAATTCTAATAGAACTCTAAGAAACAAGGTCATAACAAATCTTATTTGACCAAGTCTCTAACTTCCTAATGTGATATGTATCACACCAATCCTAGTACATGTAGGATTCTAAGACAAGATAAACCTAAGTTGAATTTAACAAACTAATCCTACTTGTAGCAAAAGTATAAGTCATGCCAATCCCACTTGGAATAGGACTGTAAGACTTAATTACAATTCAAACTCTAACTAATCAAATCTGATCTAAATATGATCTAAAGACATCTAATCAGATTTAAACACAACCAAGGCCTCCCCAACATAGAATTTCGGCCATACTAACAAAATATAACCAAATAAACCAATACTTGAGTCTTAAACATGATTCATGGCCCAAACATGTAATCTTCAAGAATTTGTCCAAGAATGCACAGCCCAAACATGTAATCTTCAAGATTGGTTTAGTCTTCCACAACCTCACAATGGATTAAGATTGGATCTCCATCTTCTAAGCCTAACTTGAATGGCTTGTTCTTGCATGGTGAATACTTCAATTCGGCCCAATTGTGCAAATTTGCCCAAGTTTGGTGCACCAATCCTTGCATGGCTTCCTTGATCTTCTTAGATCTTGATCTTATTAGATCTTGATCTTATGATTGGCCCACTAGGAACATATAATGGATCATTGGCAGCAACTTGTCCATCTATGATAGCATGCTTCCCACATGAATCTCCATGTAATCCTCCATCCATGGCAGCAAGCTTTCCATCAAGAACATGTTGGCCTTACTTCTCATCAATGCCTCTTTGTACAATAGTACAAACATAGACTGTTTAGAATGAAAAGCTCTCTTGACAGCACTTTCTTTTGCAAAGAAACTCTTTTGCTTTCTCTCTTTCTCTTTTGCACTCACTTATTCCCTTTTTTTTTGCTATTTTGGCAATTTTCTCTCTTTGTGCTCTCTTGTACTCCTTTCTTTCCACTACACTCAACTTCACACTCCCTTTTCTTTACACTCTCATTTTTAATTCTCATATGATCCTCATACACTTGTTGAGGTGTTAATGGTACAAAAGTGATTGATTTTCCATTCATGGAAAAACAGTACTAATTTTTGAACCCATTATGCGTCACACATTGATCAAACTGCTAAGGTCTACCCAAAAGGATATGACCGGCTTGCATTGGCACGATATCACACAAAACCTCCTCATGATATTTTCCAACACAAAATGAAACCAAAACCTATTTGTCCACCTCCACTTCTCCACTATCATTCAACTATTAAAGAGTATATGGTCTAGGATGCTTAGTGGTAGGAAAATTCAGTTTTGATACCATCACTTCACTAGCTATATTAGTGAAACTCCCTCCATCTATGATCATGATACACACCTTTCATTGGATATGACATTGAGTGTGAAAGATGTTTTCATATTGCACATCATCTTCCTCCTTCTCTTGCACATGTAATGCTCACTTGTGACTGAGGCCTCTCCCTCCACCGGATGTTGTTCTCCATCATTGTCATCATCATTTGGTGGTAATTCATCGTCAGGTTCACTACTGGACTCAATATCTCCATTTCCCTTCAAGATTATAGTACGTCGAATTGGACATTTGGATGCGATATGCACCTTGCCCAAACACTTAAAACACTTGGTATCTATATTTCAAGTTTGGAAATCATAATTAACTTTCTCCTTGCTAGAGCTCACATCCTTGCTCTTGGAAGACTCAAATTTAGGCTTGTTATCACTCTTGGAATTATAGTCTGCCTTCTCCTCCTTTTTGTTCCAATTTGATTTTTAAGTGGAACTAGCACTCAAATTCTGCCCAACTTGCATGGAACCCTTCCTTTTTAAGTTGCTTCTCCACCTTCATAGCCATATGAACCATGTCCTCAAGCTCCACATAATGCTGTAACTCAACAACATTAGCTATGTCCCTGTTCAGCATATGTAAAAATTGTGCCACGGTTGCCTCTCTATCCTCCTCAACATTTGCTCTAATCATGGCAATATTAATCTTTTTATGATAATCCTTAACACTTTTGCTGCCTTGAGTGAGTCCTCGCAATTTTTGATACAACTCCCCATACTAATGATTAGGTATGAATCTCTTTCTCATGATAGTCTTCATTTTTGCCCATGTATGAATAGGTCTCTCATAGTTTCTTCTTCTAGCTGAAACAATCTAATCCCACCAAATAATTACATAGTCGGTGAATTCAACAACTGCATCATGGCTTTCTTCTCTTCAGAATAGTTATGACAATCAAAGACCAACTCCACTTTCTTTTCCCACTCTAAATAGGCTTCAGGATCATTCTTCCCTTGAAATGATAGAATGTTCATCTTGATGCTTCCCAAGTCACAATCATATGCATCATGTCTTCCACCAAATCTCCTTCCACCTCTATTATTTTTAAATCTATCCAATAAGTCACCATCATCAAAATCAGCATCATCCCCTCTATTATCATCATAAGACTCATTATCATTATGCCTCTCTCGCCTTCTAGCATTAGGAACATCATGAACTCTCCCTCTATGCAAATCTGCAATCTCAGCGTCTTGTCTATCCATTATATCCTTTATCTCTCCAAACATGATAGTAATGCACTCAAATTGTTGTTGCATTGCTTTGAGCATGAAGTTGTCACTATTGTCTCCTTTACCAAGAACAACCTTATCTTAGATGTCATGGTTGTAAATCCATATGAAAAATTAGAAAATACCTCACCAACACTCCCTCACATGTTTCCCTCAAATTAATGTCACTCAACACTCGTGTTTTCTCTCTTAAATTGGATTTTGTTATAATGAGCTCACCCTCCTGTCTTATACCACTCAAACTCGCTCTTTAGGCTCTTTAAAGAACTAACCAAACAAAACCAAGATAATTTAACCTGAAGTGACAAACTCGCAAGAATGTAACAAATTAACATATTTAGAATGATCGATAAGAACTTATAAAACACAGTAGGAATGACAAACCAATAGGTGTTCAATTGATAAGATAGTGACTATTGTGCTCAAGAAACAAAAGAACGTCTGGTTGGGTTTGTAACAAGAAACACAAAAAGATAATATGATCAACTAGTGTTCAAGTTTTAACAAGGCTAACCAGATTCTGATTTGCATCTTTCTTTCTTTCATTTTGTTTCTACAAATTAGAATATAATAACTTGAGTAGGAATTTGCACAACGTTACCTAGAAATTTGAACACAATATTGTTGGAATGAGCTAGAGCACAAATAAACAATTAAGGATATGAAGAGTCACAAACAAACAAAGAATACAAATGGAGAATCTGTCCAGAAAATTATCAATCTGACTAGAAAATGCAGAACTAATAATGGAAAAACGAAAAGACATAAAAGAACAAGAACACAATCTGCCGAATCTGCCCAAAAAATGAATCTAAGTAGAAAATAAAGAACTAACAATAGGAAAATGAAAAGACAAAAAAGAACAAGAACATAATCTATAGAATCTGCCAGATGAATCTGAACGGAAAATAAATAACTAACAATGGAAAAATGAAAAGATACAAAAGAACAAGAACACAATCTGCATAATTGTTTTTGATAGGTAAGAAGAAAATAATGAATCCAACCTGATTTAGAGGCCAAAGCTGTGATACCAATTGATGCAAACCCCAAAATGACTAAATCTGGACCGCCAAAAAGTAAGACATATTCCACATCCAAAAAAGCTACATCAGGTCACAACAAACACAAACAAAGGATAAAAAGAAGGATATGGATACCACACTGCAGAATAGATGAGAAGAGGGAGTGATAAGTCATGTTTGAATGCCACAAGATTGAATCAATCTTGATAAGTTCTGTAGTTTAATGAAGAACCTAAGGGAAGTTTCTCTCAATTCTCATAAAAAAAGATGTCAAAAGCTATTTCTTAATACATAAGATGCATATTCATATGCCTTAGGTCTAAACCTCACAAAAGAAGTGAAAACAAGGTTGTTTTGTATGCCCATTAACCCAAAATTCGTAATACCCAGCCTTAGTAAGTTAATCAACCCATTTAAGATCCAACTGACTCTAATATATACCCACTAAGTACTTGGACCACATTAATAATACTTATGTTGTATGTTCCACCTTCAAGGCTTCTCTTTTGGCCAAAAATAACTTTTTGGTGCAAATATCTTGAATCATCCCATTAAATGCTTCCTTCATCTTCTTAGACCTTAACCTTGTAATTGGACCACCTGGAATGAGCAAAGGGTCTTTAATAACTATCCACACATTGACTCTTTGGTTCTCATCAGTAACTTTAACCAAGACTTTATAGGTGAAAAGTGAATACTCCAAATCAATGAGTTAGATGAATGGTTCGACTTTAAATGAGTGGTTCAACATGGCATATGAAAATTGACATATTCAAAAATAAAAGGCAAAGTAAAGGCATAGCTAACTTCACAAGATCTTTAATTGATCTTTTAGACATGATTTGTTGGTCTTATGTAAAATTGATGTTAGATCTATAAGGTCACTCATGGATTCCTTGAAAAATTTTGGTGCTCTTTTTGGCGTAAAATTTAATAAGTAAAAAAAGCCTTATCCTTGTTTCTTAAACTATTGAGCTCTAATGCTTTCCATCTTGGGTCAATCGTTGGGTTAAATTTGGTAGTTTTTGATGCTATGGTACTTTTTAAGTTATTGACGAGGCTATTTACATGATTTGACATAACTAAAGTAATAATTGCTTATGAGTAAATAATTTTGCAACCAATAATTTGTGTCTGTACTTAAATGATTTGTTGTTACACAAAATGGCTGCTGCCTATCATGATTAGATTAGAGGAGAAATGGAACTCATAATAGGGAATCAAAAAGGATACTAGAAAAGATTGTTGAGCAATTAAGTAAAGGTCGATCTATGTAAAATCTTGTCCCTCACACCACATCATTTAGGCTTGTTTAAGGAAACTCTTGTCCTTACTATTTAGCATAAACAATTTTAGCAACAAAGTTTCTTAACTTTAAGCAAGACTTTATAGGTGAAAAGTGAATACTCCTAATCAGTGAGTTAGATGAGTGGTTCGACATGGCATAAGAAAATTCACATATACAAAAATAAAAGGCAAAGTAAAGGCATGGCTAATTTCATAAGATGGAAATGATTTGTTGCTCTTATGTAAAGTTGATGTTAGATCTATAATTCCCTGAGAAAATTTGGTGCTCATTTTGTCTTAAAGTTTAATGAACAAAAAATCCTTATCCTTATTTCTTAAACTATGAGCTCTAATGTTGACCATCTTGGCTTAATCGCTGGGTTAAATTTGGTAGTTTTTGACGCTATAGTACTTTTTAAGTTCATGATGAAGCTATTTTCAGGATTTTCCATAACTAGAACAGTAATTACTTATGTGCTTAAATGATTTTTCTTAAACAAAATGGCTAGTACCTATCATGATTAGACTAGAGGACAAATGGAAGCCACTAATAGTGAAACAAAAAGGATACTAGAAGATATTGTGGGGCATTGAAGTAATGGTTGGTCTATTGAAAATGTTATGTCTTTGACCACATCATTTATGCTAGTTTACAAAAAATCTTGTCCTTACCACTAATATTGGAGCATAAACCATTTTTAGCTATAAAATTTCTTAAGTTTAACTAAGACTTTATAGGTGAAAAGCGAATAGTCCAAAAAAATGAGTTGGATGAGTGGTTCGACATGGATATGCAAAGTTACATATACAAAAATAAAAAGGCAAAGTAGAGACATGGCTAACTTTATAAGATCTTTAATAGCTCTTTTGAACATGATTTGTTGCTCTTATGTAAAGTTGATGTTATATCTATAAGGTTGCTCATGGATTCCCTCAGAATATTTGGTGCTTTGTTTGACTTATAGTTTAATGAGACAAAAAGCCTTATCCTTTTTATGAAAATATTAGCTCTAATGTTGACCAACTTGGCTCAATCGCTGTGGGTTAAATTTGGATGTTTTTTAAGCTATGGTACTTTTTAAGTTCTTAACGAAGGTATTTACATGATTTGGCATAACTAAAGTAATAATTGCTTATGAGTAAATAATTTTACAACCAATAATTTGTGGGTGTGCTTAAATGATTTTTTTGTTGATTTTAGATCATAACTCAAACAAAAAATCTCATGATTTCATAAGCATACAAGATCCTACGCATGTCTCTAAGAAGGGTAGGGTGATATACTTACTTGAAATGCAGCAGAATAACTCCTTGTATGCTTGATGTTTTACCTCCCTTGTGGAGATCCACTGTGGCTTCTCCTTCTTTTGCAACTGATCTCATCACAATGCACTAAAGTCAGAAGAGTTGCTAACTTGTGAAAGTAGCAACCCTTATGGTTCAACCATAATGCTCTTAATAATCTTAACAACTATTTAATGGGAGATTACTTCAACACTTGAAGACTTGAAAGAAGGGAGCGTTTTTGGCTCAAAGATGGGGAGAAGAGTGTAGTATTCGACCAAAGAAAAACTCTCTCAAAGGAACTACAAAATTCCCTTTTATAGGCCACTAAAAGGTACCTTTGAAGAATCATGACTCTTCCAAGAGTTATGTCTCTTAACGAAATATTATAACTCTTGGCCAAGGGATACATCCTTTGGAAAAGAGTCATGTATTTTCACTTAAACTCATGACCATTCATTCTTGTACATGAACCTACTTTTTGTCGGATGGTCACAATCATTAGCCGAAACAACAAATCCTTTCATCCAAAGTACACATACATTGGTCAAAGGGTGTCATGTATGTTCATTCTAAGGCAAGGTACATGATGAATCTTCCCCATTGGCCAAATTCAACCTCTTGGCAAATTCATCATTTCTTGACCGGATTCATGTATCCATGTGGAGACAATGAACTTGCACTCTAAGTGCATGCATGGGAAGATGCGTTATGGCATTCTACAGCTCATGGTACACCCTAGTGTCTATTCTGCATTTAAGCACGCTAGATTCCTTCATCTAGCACCACAAATTTCACTCATTAAGCTTTGGGTTTCAACTCCAACTCATGCTCATTAATTAGCTATTCTAGCTTAATTAGTGTGAACACGTTTATAGCTAGCTTCAATTCCCAAGAACCAAAAATGAGTTGGGGTAATCTCAGTTGTGTCCAATTGAGCTTATCCCTAGCTTTTTAGCTATTAACTAGTTTTAATAAGCTTCCACGAGCTCACCTTAAGCTAGCTTTAGACACTTGAGCTAAGAGAAAGTCATGTCAAGCCACTTATAGCTTAAATGAGCTTCATTGAGCTCCCTTGAGCTAAGGGTTAGCTCCTTACATGAAACCCAAGCACTTCCAAAAATATCTTGGTGCGTCAAATGGAATTTGTAGCACTTAAGCTATAAAATTCCAACAAACTCCCACTCTTACAAAGATATATTTTTTTAAAAAAATGCTCCCACTCAAACAGAACATACTCAACAAGTGAACATACAAAGCTGAAAGTAAATAATAGTTGAAGCACATAATTTTGAGTTGTGGGTGCAATCTTAGGCATGTAAAGAAAATCTCTTTACATTGTGATTGTTAGACCCACAATGGAAGATTGTCACTCTCCTCAGGTTTGAACAAATCAAACTTACTTAAACAAATCAAGTTATGCCTCTCAAACCCCAAGACATTTTGATAAACATGTTTAATCACATTCAGTCTCCTTTGTTAGTTTTAACTCATACAACTCATGAATGTGCTAAACTTCAAGTGCATTTGGTTTCTTTCTCACATCACACTCTATCTTTCATATTGTACAAAACAATATGTGGCGCCAAGATTGAATAATGTGATTGTGTATCATTTATAGTATGCAACATGTGCTATCATAGTTATGCAACTCATGCAATTATACTTATGCAGGTAACTTATGCATTCATGTCTTTCCTTTAGTTTCAAAATACTAGAACATTTAAGAAAACATGATCATCTAAAAGGAGGATACTCCAGTCTCATTTCTCCCGAGACCTTCAACAATAAGTTAAGAAGACCATAATAATCCTCAATTTCCTAATAGCAAGCCATAGTCACTAAGGGGTTTGAATGAAGAATCTCACACATAAGCAAGACAAGAGACAACTGTTAAATTAAGAGGACTTCATGATTATTAATTTTGGTGACAATCAAATAATAATAATATTAGAAATAAATGAACTATTTTGATAAGTGTGTTAAGTGTGCAGAAGAAGCGCAAAATACAAAAGAAGTGAAAACACAGAAGAAGTAAAAGATATAGAAGAAGTGGAAAACACAGAAGAAGCAGAAGATATAGAAGAAAGCAAAACATAAAAGAAGCGCAGAACACAGAAGAAGTTAAAACACAGAAGAAGCAGAAGACACAGAAGAAGTGAAAACACAGAAGAAGCGGAGGAAGCAGAAGATATAGAAAAAGTGAAAACACAGAAGAAGAGGAAAACACAGACGATACAAAGATGAAGATACACTAGTACGTCGAACAGTTAGTTAGCTGGAGTTAGTTATAAAACTCAACTAAATAACGGTTATCAAGATTCAAGAAGCAGTTATCAAGAATCAAAAAGCAGTTGGAGACTTGGGCTATAAATACTAGTCGTAGTTAAAGATTGAACAACTTTTGATCTTACAATTTTGAGATTTCAAGTGTATACTTACAAAGAAAAACTCTGAATTCAAAAGTGCGATACTAGAGAGCAAACCCTACTGTAACAAAAGCTTACAATATCGTCCTAGAGAGAGAAAGAAAAGGCTAAGAGCTTGGAGAGGCTAAGATAGCAGAAAAATACTTGGTATAAGAGACCTGAAGAGGCTCTGGAAGGGAAGAAAGAATACTTATAAATTTGTCGAAGTGTAGTGAAAACTCAGACGAACTTTGAGGACTGGACGTAGCCCATGGTTTGGGGCGAACCAGTATAAAAATTGCAGCGTCTATCTTCTATGGTTTACTTTATTCTATTTTGTTTTTAAACAAGTATATAGAAGTTATTTGCGATTTAACTACATAACAATTTTTGTATAACTTTTGTGGTATTCTTTTAACAAATTAGAAAAGTTCTTAACAAGTTTTTGTATTCACAAAAAGAATACACAATTCAACCCCGCTTCTTGTGTATCTTATATATTGTACTTGAATTCTATATTAACGTGTGATTTACTTCAGCAACTTACTTATTTTCTTCAGTTGGTCGATTTCATGGTTATCTATGGAACATTTGGAACACATCCCTTTGATGTTCCCTAAATGCATACTTAAACGTTTTACTACTCCACTACCATGTGGAGGGTGTGTCAATTCTACTACCATATAGAGGGGTGTGTCAATTCTCCCCTTTAAAATATTTAGATGTGTAACTCCTACTATTCTTGATGATAGGAGGACATGTTAAAAAACCATGAAATACTCGTTATTCTCACTCTTGAGAATGAAATCATAAGATAGTAAGTATGAGTGGACATACAAACTTGATGACCTTGATGACCTTATCTTGATGCATTCATAATCAAGACGACCATAAGACTAAAGTTGTCATGTGTTGGTTCATGACTCCCACTTAAATGTATGAAACACAAGTCACATATCCCTTTTAAGTGATAACATAAATTTAAGACTTTAGTGGTCTCATCTTTGATCTTACGCAAAGACTCAAGGGTGAATGACTCGTGTGAGAAAACCAACCTCAACCTATGATTAACACGTACATTTTTTATGTGGTTTCAAAGTGAAATGCACCAATAATTGATAAACAACTTTTCATTTATTAAACGTCTTACATGTGTGACACAAGAAGAAGAAAATTACACCAAAAATTCATAATCTATGAAGACCCATTTCCTTTACATGTTTAGAAAAATGAAATGGTTGCAATGGCTTAGTCATAGGGGTCAGCTACCATTAGGTTTGTAGATATGTACTCTAACTTAATTTCTCCCTCTTCCGTTGCATCTCCAACAAAATCATACTTTATGCTAATGTGCTTAGTCTTTCCATGATACTTAGGGTCCTTAGTGTAAGCCAAAGCTGTCATACTATCACAATAGATAGTTATGGGCCTTTACAAAGGCACAATTGACCCTAAGTCCTAAATAAAATTTCCAAGACACAAGGCTTCTTGTACAACTGAGGTATCGGCAACAAATTCAGCCTCTATTGTTGACAATGCTGTGCAAGTTTGTTTTTTACTACTCCAAGAAATAACCCCATTATTTAGCGTGAAGACAGAGCTAGATGTATATTTGCACAAATCAAGATCATCACCCCAATTAGCATTAGTGTAGCCATGCAAACAAAGATTCTCTCCTTGGTAGCATAGCTGATAGTCCTTTGTACCCTTAAGATACATAAAGACCCTTTTCACACACTTCCAATGCTAGATTCCAGGGTTAGAAAAATATCTTGCCACTAGACCTACAGCTTAGCTAATGTTAGGCCGTGTACACAACATGTCATACATTAGACTTCCAATGGCACTTAGGTATAAGACCTTTTTCATGTTATCCTTTTCTTGAGTACTACAAGGACACAAATCTTGCCCAAGCTTGCAACCATATGTAAGTGATGTATTCATTGGTTTTAAGTTTGTCAAGTTGAACCTTGCAAAAATCTTATCAATATAAGGTTCTTGAGAAAAGGCCAACATCTTAGCTTTCCTATCTCTTAGGATCTTAACACCGAGGATATAGGCAGCTTCTCCCATATCCTTAATGTCAAAGGTGGAAGACAACCATCCTTTCATGGGTTTTAACAAACTCAACCCATTACTTGCTATCAATATGTCATCCACACATAGAGTCATAATGGCAAATTTGGACCAGAAGTGTACACATAAACACAATGGTCTTCATACATCATCACAAAACCAAAGTTTGTGATTGCATCATGAAACTTCAAGTACCACTGTCTTGAAGCTTGCTTAAGACCGTATATAGACTTCTTAAGTCTACATACTTTGTGCTATTAACCCTTTTCAGCAAACTCCTAGAGTTGTTACATGTAAATCTCCTCTATAAAATCACCATTGAGAAAACAGTTTTTACATCCATTTGATGAAATTCCAAGTACCAATAAGCCACAATAGCAAGTAATAATCTGATGGAGTTGAATTTCACAACAGGAGAGAAGGTATCCTTAAAATCTATACCCTCCTTCTGTGTGAATCCCTTGGCCACCAATCAAACCTTGTACTTTTTAATAATAGCATCAGAATTCAATTTTATCTTGAAAACCCACTTGTACCCAATAGCCCTTTAGCCAGGAGGTAATTCATTTAAGTCCCAAACCTCATTGAGATGCATCGAATTCATCTCATCTTGCATTGCCATTAGCCACTTCTCTTTGTGAACACCTTTAAAAGCTTCTTGCACATTACTTGGTTCATCAATCTCAGATGACACCAAGTTGCCTCACTTCCCTCCAAAATCCACCATTCTTTTGGTGGTCCAAATTTCCTATTTGAACGTCTTAAATTTAGCATGGGAGGAGGCTCATCATGATCTTACCCTATAGCCTAATCATGTGGTTCTTGAACTCTCTCTTGAACTTATTCATCAAGAACTTCTTCTTGTTGTTCATTAACAAGTAGGGATGTAGGAGGCACTTAAACAACCTCTTGTTGAGGAACTTCCACCACGAAAAGTGTAGTCAATGGTGCTTCCACAACACTAGATTGGCCTTGCACAAAGGTCTCAACCAATGCATCTAAATCACAACATTCACCAACTTTAGGGAACTCATCCTCAATAAAGTTGGCATTTCTTGATTCTAATACATTTTCAATCTTATGACTTACATCCAAGAACACATACCCCTTAGAATGCTCAGAATAACTAAGGAAGGCACACTTCCTCCCTCTAGGGCCTAATTTCCCAAAAGGGTGATCTGTAGCATGTACATAAGCTGCACATCCCCAAGGGTGAAAATAGCTTAAGTTAGGGTTTTCTTCGACCATAACTTATGGCGAAGAATCAACAGACTTATAGGGCACTCTATTCAAAATATGTGTTGCACTAAGCAATGCATCACCCCAATAGGCAGTATGCAAGTTGACCTTAGCCATTATGGTTCGCACCATATCCATAAAAGTCCTATTCTTCCTTTTGGCTACTCCATTTTGTTGTGGAGTCCAAGGAAGTGTGAGTTGCCTCACAATGCCCTTTTGGTATCAAAATGCCTTAAAATCATTTGACATGTACTTGCCAGTACGATTAGTCCTCAATAACTTGATCTTCTTACCCAATTGATTCTCCACTAAGTGCAAGTATGTTTCAAGGCACCTCAATGCTTCACACTTGTGCTTTAGTTACACATGGGTAAATTGAGTACAATCATCAATGAATGTGGTAAAGTTTCTAAACCCAAGTCTAGATACAATTCTTATTGGTCCATAAAGATCGAAGTGGACTAATTGTAAAACTTCTTAACTTGCCTTGCAAAAGGCTTTCTTGTGGCCTTGCCAATAAGACATGATTGGCAACTTGGTATAGAGAACTTGGACAATGATCCAAGGAAGCTATGTGTGGCCAATTAGTCATCCTTTCTTATCTAATATGTCCTAAAACGCTCATGCCAGGTCATCAGTAGTAACCTCAATTACATAGCAACTAGAAGTAGCAATACTCGCGTTCAATTCAAACAACCTGTTGTTTACCAAACAAGAACACATGACTGCATTATCTTTAATAAAATCCATATATTTATTAAAGAAATTCAAGCAATATTAGAACTTTAACAAGGGACATACATAAACTAAGTTTCTACAAATCTTAGGTACATATAAAACGCCAATTAACAACAAATGTCCATTATTCTGAGGAACTCTACAAGTTCCTATCCCTTCTACTTCAAGGCTTGCATTGTTCCCCATAGAAACATGATTTAATCCCTTTGGCAACTTCCTAAAGGCCACGAACCAATACTTTTCTTTGGCTATATGGTGTGTTGCTCCCGAATCTATAATCCAAAAAGAATCAGATTAAGTTAAGTATGTGCATGACACAACATACACAAATGAAGTAGAAATAGGGCTCATATACCTTAGGAGGTGCTTTGCACTCATTTGCAAATTGTCCCTTATTGCAACCATTGAAGCACTTCAACTTGGCTTTGTTGCGCTTCTTTTTGAACATTTTCAAGGTGGCACTGTTCACATTGTCTTGACCATCCTTCCTTTTCTTCTTCCCCTTGAACTTGTTCTTGTGGGGAAAGGAAGTTTCAGCAACATATGCCTTTGAATGGTTCTTGATGGCCATCACCTCTGCCTCTAGTAGATGGTGCCTTGCAATATCATCAAATGACCTGATTTGAGAGTTATGGCATAAATTGACCTTCACCAATTGCCACTTGATGGAGATCAAACCATGGAGGTCATACCAAGGAGGGAGCAATCTAGTCCAGCTTAAGTTGATGATCCTTTACACATTTGAGGAGGGCCAATGACTCGTGCAAAGGTTAGAAGAATGAAGGAGGTTCTAAATGGACTAATTTAAGATGTTCGGGCTAAGCAAGAAGCCATTAGGGCTGACTTAGATGTAGGGCATCCAACTAAGCTACTTTGCATACTGGCAAGTGGGATAGATTTGAAGGATGCCCAATTTTGGACACCTTAGAGCTTTCATTTGAGTTCGTGGTCTTCATGAGAGTTGAAGAGGACCTCTTGAGATTTCCAGAATTCCTAATAACGTCTAAATCGAAGTTCGTTTGGCCACTCAATGGACAAGATTTCTGTGGAGTCCAGAATCTACCCATACACCGCTCTCCCTTTGCTTAGTGCGACCTTTTGGCTTTAGTTGCGTGGTTTGGACCTTATTTTGGTATTTTTATGTAATAATGGGATATTTAAACTATTTAAGCCCAAGGGTTTTAGTTTGTTTCAATAACGTTTAGTATTTTGGGTTTTAGTTGCTTTATTGGGCTGTTTAACTTAATTTAGTTAATTTCAACCTAGTTTGGTTTGTTTTGGGCTTATTTTACTTAGTTAGGGTTTGTTAGGTTTCTTTAACCTAGAAAACATTTAAGTAGCTGTCAAAAACAATTGTAAGGAGGTTATCACGAATTCTGATGTGAAAAGTGAGTTTTTCTTCACAACTCTTGGTTCTTCTTAGAATTGAAAACTCATCTAGTTTGAATCCTTATGAGAGACTTATCAAACACATTTCCATAGTGTTTATGGAGTCATCCCTTTCCAATACCTTTGGTTCTTGTTTCTCTAGCAACGGTTTAAAGGTCTTTCTACTCTCACATATTCCAACTGGTCCTAGAAATTTGTTTTCTGAATTTGATTCCTGTGTTTAAAAGCACGTTCTCATCGGGTCCACATCACCACTAATCATCAGGCAAGGAACGAATTATTGCTTAAACTTGTTGGTCGTCAGTGAGCACGACCAGTAGATTTGAGTTGATGAATCATGTGTGACATCTCACGTAAATGGGCATTCATAATGTGGTCACCCCTCTTACTATAATACTCAAACTTGAGAATCATAGCTCTTTGTTTCTCTAAAGAAATATCTTCATACTTAGTCTTGGCCGAATCCCATATGGCTGTGGCTGACTCAAGCAAAGAGAAAACCACCATGAGTTCATCAACTATGGTACTTAAGAGAGTAACAGGGCCAAAGAATTTTTCTTCTTATATGCCTTATAGGCATTAAAGTTTCCACCTACCACTGGTGGCTCGACCGTATAGAAGAGCACATCAAGTGTATCTTGCTCAGTTAAGATGAATTGAACCTTTTATTGACAAATAGAGTAATTATCTCCATCAAGCTTGAGGTTGTTATTTAATTCAGTAACAATATTCGTACCTACCATCTACATTGATGCAATTATCACATGTAGGTGCATTTCTACCACAACAAGACTTAATCAAGCAACATGCATGAGA
>JAOQML010129659.1:0-17555 GCA_027568935.1 Erythroxylum urbanii | reverse complement strand
GGTTTTCTAAGATGGCACACTTTATACCTTGTCATAAAACCAATGATGCAACTAACATAGCTGATTTGTTCTTTAAAGAGATAGTGAGACTCCATAGTGTACCTAAGAGTATTATTTCTGATAGGGATGTGAAGTTCCTTAGCTACTTTTGGAAAGTATTGTAGGGTAAGTTGTGTACTAAACTGTTATTTTCTACTACTTGTCATCTACAAACTGATCGACAAACTGAGGTAAGTAATAAAACTTTAACTCAATTATTGCGCACCATCATTAAAAAGAACTTGAAAATTTGGGAGGAATGTTTTCCATTCATTGAGTTTGCATATAATAGGGCTATTTACATTCTACTACTTCATATTTACCTTTTGAGATTGTTTATGGTTTTAATCCACTAACTCTTACGGATTTGTTACCATTACCTGTGAATGAAAGGGCTAGCTTGGATGGAAAAAGAAAGGCTAAATTTGTGAAGAATCTTCATGAGAAGGTACGATTAAACATTAAGAGGAGGAATGAACAATATGCCTCTAGTGCTAACAAAGAAAGGAAGCATGTGTCCTTTGAACCTGGTGATTGGGTTTGGTTACATATAAGAAAAGAAAGATTTCTAGCCCAAAGGAGATCTAAGTTGCTTCCCAGAGGAGATGGTCCTTTTCTCCTTGAGAAGATCAATGACAATGCTTACAAGTTGGACCTGCCTAGTGAGTATAATGTTAGTGCAACATTTAATGTTTCTGATCTTTCCCTTCATAATGTAAATGATGATTTGAGGACGAATCCTTTTGAGGAGAGAGGGGATGATGAGAACCAAGGTCCACTTGTTCTTAATGGAAAGTTTGCTGCCATGGATGGAGGATTTCGTGGAGATTCACATGGGAAGCACGCTGCCATAGGTGGACAAGTTGCTGCCAATGATCCATTATATGTTCCTAGTAGGCCAATCACAAGATCAAGATCCAAGAAGATCAAGGAATCCATGCAAGGATTGGTGCACAAAACTTGGGCAGATTTAGACAATTGGGTCTAATTAAAGCACAAGCCATTCAAGTTAGGCTTGGAAGAGGAAGATCCAATCTTGATCCATTCTATCAAGGTTGTGAAAGACTAAACCAATCTTGAAGATTACATGTTTGGGCCGTGAATCATGTCCAAGACTCAAGTTTTGGTTTGTTTGGTTATATTTTCTTAGTATGGCCAAAATTCTATGTTAGGGAGGCAATTGGTTATGTTTAAATATGATTTGGGTTCTTTATGTTAGATTCGAATCAGATTTGATTAGTTAGAGTTTGATTTGTAATTAAGTCTTACAATCCTATTCCAAGTGGGATTAGCATGACTTAGAATTTTGCTACAAGTAGGACTAGTTTGTTAAAATTCAGATTAGGTTTATCTTGTCTTAGAATCCGACGTGAACTAGGATTGGTGTGATACAAATCAGATTAGGAAGCTAGAGACTTGGTCAAATCAGATTTGTTATGACCTTGTTTCCTAGAGTTCTATTAGAATTAGAATTTAAAGGGTCTTGGACATTTATTATGAAAGAATCCAAATTATTCAATTGAAAGATTGAGAGAGAGTTTTCTATTGAGTTCTTGAAAGAACAAAACTAGAACTTATCAAAGAAATCCTTTCTTTGTGGTGTTCACAGTATTTCCATTATAATCTTTGTTCAAGTTTCTGTATTCCTTGTGTTTAGACTTTAATATAGTCTAAGTTTCTAGTTTCATTGTTTCTTAGGTGTAGGTTCTTTATGCCAAGGTTCTTGTCTTTTTAGACAAAGGGTCAAGGTCCATCAAACCAGATTTGTGTTTAGGTTTCTTAGGATCATATAATTAGATTCTTGTGGGTTTTCTAGGGTTCATCTCTATTAGGTTCACATCAGATTGATGAACCAAGTAATGTGCAGGAAGCTCTTGAAGGTGTTCACAAAGAGAAGTGGCTAATGGCAATGCAACATAAGATGAAGTCGATGCATCTCAATAAGGTTTGGGACTTAGCTGAATTACCTTCTGGATGATGGGCTATTAAAAACAAGTGGGTTCTTAAGATAAAATTGAATTCTGAAGGTACAATTGAAAAGTACAAGGCCCAATTGGTGGCCAAGGGATTCATACAGACAGAGGGTATAGATTTTAAGGATACCTTCTCTCCTATTGTGAAATTCAATTCCATCATATTATTACTTACTGTTGTGGCTTATTTGGACTTAGAATTGCATCAAATGTATGCAAAGATTGCTTTTCTCAATGGCAATTGAGAGAGGAGATTTACATGTAACAACCCAAGGGGTTTGTTGAAAACGATCAAGAGCACAAAGTATGTAGACTTAAGAAGTCTATATACGTTCTTAAGTAAGCTTCAAGACAATGGTACTTGAAGTTTCATGATGCAATTACAAACTTTGGTTTTGTGATGATGCATGAAGATAGTTGTGTTTATTTGTACACTTCTGGGTCTAAATTTGCCATTATAACTCCATATATGTATTGGAATTTTATAGCTTAAGTGCTACAAATTCCATTTGATGCACTAAGATATATTTGAAAGTGCTTAAGTTTCATGTAAGTAGCTAACCCTCAATGCAAGGGAGCTCAATGAAGCTCATGTAATACATAAGCGGCTTGACATGACTTTCCCTTAGTTTAAGTGTCTAAAGTTAGCCTAAGGTGAGCTCGTGGGAGCTCATTTACACTAGTTAATAGCTAGAAAGCTGGGGATAAGCTCAATTGAGATTACCCTAACTCATCTTTGGTTCTTGGGAATTGAAGCTAGCTATAAATTTGTTCACACTAGTTAAGCTAGAAGAGCTAATTAAGGAGCATGAGTTGGAGTTGAAACCCAAAGCTTAATTGGCAAAATTGGTGGTGTTATATGAAGGAATCTAGCGTGCTTGAGTGCACAATGGGCACTAAAGTATACCATGAACTGTAGCATGCCATAATACATCTTCCCATGCACGCACTTAGAGTGCAAGTTCATTGTCTCCATATGGATACATGAATTGGGCCAAGAAAGGATGAATTCTGCCAATAGGGAAGATTCTTTGTACAACTTGCCTTAGAGTAAACATATATGATACCCTTTCACCAAGATATGTGTATTTTGGATGAAAGGATGTGTTGTTTTGGTCAATGGTGGTGACCATTCGGCCAAAGGGGTTCATGTACAAGAATGAATGGTCATGAGTGTACCATCATGACTTTAAGTGAAGATACATGACTCTTTGCCTAAAGGATGTCTCCCTTGGCCAAGAGTCATGATGTTTTGCCAAGAGACATAACTCTTAGAAGAGTCATGACTCTTTTCCAAAGGATGTGTCCCTTAGCAAAGAGTCATAATGTTTAACCAACAGATATAACTCTTGGAAGAGTCATGATGTTTTGCCAAGAAATATAGCTCTTGGAAGAGCATGACTCTTCAAAGGCACCTTTTGGTGGCTTATAAAAGGGAATTTTGTAGTTCCTTTGAGAAAGTTTTTTTGTTTGGTCGAATACTACACTCTTCTCCCCATCTTTGAGTCGTAAATACTCCCTTCTTTCAAGTCTTCACGTGTTGAAGCACTCTCCCATAAAATAATTGTTAAGCTTATTAAGAGCATTGATGGTGAACCATAAGGATTGCTACTTTCACAAGTTAGCAACTCTTCCAACCTTAGTACATTGTGACAAGATCGGTCTACTCTATCCATTCCAACCACGATGAGTTAGAGAAGAAGGAGAAGCCATAGTGGATCCCCACAAGGGAGGCAAAACATCAAGCATACAAGGAGTTATTCCGCAGCGTTTCAAGTTAGTCTATCATCCTGCCCTTCTAAGTGACATGCGTAGGATCTTGTATGCTTATGAAATCATGAGATTTCTTCTTTGAGCTATGAGCTAAAATCAAAAAATGGTATCAGAGCTTTAGGTTAAAAGCGTGATTTGAAATGATTTTATGATCATAAAATTGACATACTAATATGTTGGTATAGATTTTTTTGTGCAATCATAATAATGGCCTGTGAACGTATTTATTGCTATATGTTCTATATGTGATAGTTGCCATGTTAAATTGAAGACTTTATTGAGAGCTGTTTTGTGAAACAATGAAAGCATGTTGAAATGTTTCTAATTGAATGTTATATGCTTAGTCATAGGGTCAGCCACCATTAGGTCCATAGATATGTACTCTAACTTAATTTCTCTCTCTTCTATTGCATCTCTAATAAAAATGATACTTCATGCTAATGTGCATAGTCTTTCCATGATACTTAGGGTCCATTGTTCAAAGGAACTCTACAAGTTCCTATCCCTTCTACTTCAAGGCTTGCATTGTTACCTACAGAAACATGCTTTGCTCCCTTTGGCAACTTCCTAAAGGCCACAAACTAAGACTTTTCTTTGGCTATGTGGTCCGTTGCTCCCAAATCTATAATCCACAAAGAATCAGATTTAGTTAAGTACGTGCATGACATAACATAAATGAAGTAGAAAAGGGATCATATACCTTAGGAGGTGCTTTGCACTCATTTGCAAAGTGTCCCTTATTGCCACAATTGAAGCACTTCAACTTGGCTTTGTTACGCTTCTTCTTGGACTTTTTCAAGGTGGAACGGTTCCCATTGTCTTGACCATCCTTCCTTTCTTATTCCCTTTGAACTTGTTCTTATGGGGAAAGGAAGTTCTAGCAACATATGCCTTTGAATGGTTCTTGCTGGCCATCATCTCTGCGTCTAGCAGAAGGTGCCTTGCAATGTCATCAAATGACTTGATTTGAGAGATATGGCGTAAATTCACCTTCATCAATTGCCACTCCTCATCGGGCAAGGAACGGATTATTGCTTGAACTTGTTACTTATCAGTGAGCACATGACCAGCAGATTTGAGTTGATGAATCATGCATGACATCTCACGTAAGTGGGCACTCATGGTGTGGTTAGGCCTCTTACTATAATTCCTAAACTTGAGAATCATAGCTCTTTGTTTCTCCAAAGAAACATCTTCATACTCAGTCTTGTTCGAATCTCATATGCCTTTTGCCCATTCAAGCATAGAGAAACCCAGAATAAGTTTATCAACCATGGTACTCAAGAGAGTAACATGGGCCATAGAATCCTTCTTCTTATATGCCTCATAGGCACTGGAGTTTCCACCCACTGCTGGTGGCTCAACTGTATAGAAGAGCACATAAAGTGTATCTTGCTCAGTTAAGATAAGTTGAACCTTTTGTTGCTAAATGGAGCAAATATCTCCATCAAGCTTGAGGTCTTTATTTAATTCAGCGACAATATTCTTACATGCCATCTACATTGATGCATTTATCACATGTAAGTGCATTTCTACCACAATAAGACTTAATCAAGCAACATACATGAGAAACAACTATTTCATGCTAAAACATAGAAAAAGAAATGCGCATAGCATTCAATTAGAAACATTTCAAAGTGCTTTCATTTTTTCACAAAACAACTCTCAATAAAGCCTTCAATTTAGCATGGTAACGATCACACATAGAACATATAGCAACAAATATGTTCACATGCCATTATCATGATTGCACACAAAAATATATACCAACATATTAGTATGTCAATTTTATCATCATAAAATCATTTCAAATCATGCTTTCAACCTAAAGCTCTGATACCATTGGTTGATTTTAGATCATAACTCAAACAATAAATCTCATGATTTCATAAGCATACAAGATCTTATGCATGTCACTAAGAAGGGTAGGATGATATACTAACTTGAAACACATCAGAATAACTCCTTATATGCTTGATGTTTTGCCTCCCTTGTGGAGATCCGCAATGGCTTCTTATTTTTCTACAACTCGTCATGGTTAGAATGGATGGAGTAGACCGATCTCGTCACAATGCACCAAGGTCAAAAGAGTTGATAAAGTTGCTAACTTGTGAAAGTAGCAATCCTTATGGTTCACACACAATGCTCTTAATAAGCTTAACAACTATTTTATGGGATAGTGCTTCAACTCATGAAGACTTGAAAGAAGGGAAAGTTTTCAGCTCAAGGATGGGGAGAAGAGTGTAGTATTTGACCAAAGAAAAAACACTCAAAGGAACTACGAAATTGCCTTTTATAGGCCACCAAAAGGTGCCTTTGAAGAGTCATGACTCCTAGAGTTATGTTTGTTGGTGAAACATCATGACTCTTCCAAGAGTTATGTCTTTTGGTGAAACATCACGACTCTTGGCCAAGGTACACATCCTTTAGCAAAGAGTTATGTATCTTCACTTAAAGTTGTGATGGTATGCTCATAACCATTCATTCTTGTACATGAACCACTTTTTGACTGAATTGTCACAACCATTGGCTGAAACAACACATCTTTTCATCCAAAGTACACATACCTTGGTGAAAGGGTGTCGTGTATGTTCATTCTAAGGCAAGGTATATGATGAATCTTCCCCATTGGCTGAATTCAACCTCTTAGTCGAATTCATCTTTTCTTGGCCGAATTCATGTATCAATGTGGAGACAATGAACTTGCACTCTAAGTGCATGCATGGGAAGATGCATTATGGTGTGCTATAGCTTATGGTACACCCACCAATTTTAACCATTAAGATTTGGGTTTCAACTTCAACCCATGCTCATTAATTAACTCTTCGAGCTTACTAGTGTGAACACATTTATAGCTAGTTTCAATTCCCAAGAACCAAACATGAGCTGGATAATCTCAATTGAGTCAAATTGAGCTTATCCCCATCTTTCTAGCTATTAACTAGTTTTAATGAGCTCCCAGGAGCTCACCATAAGCTAGCTTTAGACACTTGAGCTAAGGGAAAGTCATGTCACACCGCTTATAGCTTACATGAGCTTCATTGAGCTCCTTTAAGTTGAGGGTTAGCTCCTTACATGAAATCCAAACCCTTTCAAATATATCTTGGTGCGTCAAATGGAATTTGTAGCAGTTAAGCTATAAAATTCCAACAAATTGGAGGTCTGATGACTACAACAAGAATAAAATGAATGAAAGAAGCTTTGCAAGGACTAATCATGGAGTTGCAAGAAAAAAAGGCTGTTATTAAAAGTGCTAAAGCATTACCAAGATTAATTACTTATCTTCATGTACAAGATGTTGGACAAAACTTAGTACATGGTGAACAAAGCTTGGAATCCAAGATACAAGGTTGATCGTCACGCATGGGTTTCAAGGAAGCCCAATCTACATATTTAAGATGCAATAAACAAGTGGGCTGGTTGAGTTGATTTAATTAAGCCCAAATTTAACTTTTTGTGTGAATAGGGCTTATTAAGGCTTGTTCTATAATAATTTCGTCCATAACTAGATGAATCATATTTTTTCCTTAATTTAGGAGATATCTACATTCAAGACTAATTTTTATCCTAAAATTAAGGATTCCTTTTCTTATTTAGGTCCTTACATAGGTATGAACTAAGAATAAGTAAGAAAACACTTTCTTTATAGGATTAGGATATTATGATGCCTATCTAAAAGGCCATCAGTATTAAAAAATCATCATCATTATCAATAAAAATTTAGGTCCAGCAAGCTTTGCTTGTTCTTTTGTGTTCTTGGTGGGATACAAGTATGACTTATCAAGAGAGTGATCAACTTTTATATGGTCTTAAGATTTAGATTTAAGGACTTAGCTTCCTTAAGGTTCTAATCTGATCGTTCAACTTGTTTTCTAGAATTATGGGCTCAAATAATGAATGGCTTAAGAGTTCTAAAGGTAGGGCGCCTAGTGGGTTTGTATCAAGTAGTCTCATTTCTAGGTGAATTAATTAATTAGTCTTCTCTACTTAAACTACCTCAATCTTGTTTGAATTAAAAGAGACAACTATCTAATGATGAAAATCAAAAGGGACTTAAAAAGTACAACAACAAATTCTTATCCATTGAGCATTAACGAAGGTACAACCACAAGGGTAAGAGCTAAGAATAAAGAAGCTCTAAATGGACTAATTGAAGACATATGGGCTAAAAGTGCTGATTTCCTCAATCCTTAAATTTAAGACTAGCTTAATTTAACGAATGGAATAGTAAAATATTTTACTAAAGAATCACAAGAAGATACACAATTCCAAGTTAAAACAAAAATGTACTAAAAGACACTTTTCACTTTCAAACAAATTAAGAATCATGTTGTTTGGAGCTTTTTAGCTCAAGTTATGGGCTCTTTGAAGTTGAGTGTCCAACATAGATGCAGGAATGCTAAGGTAGTTTTTATTATTTTACTTGTTTTTTCCTTTTTTGGTGGATTTATTTCCAATTTCAAGTTGTATTTGTTTTCATTATGCTCTTGCATTTCATTTGGACTTATGTTCCTATTTCATAGCTACAAATTAGAAAATTAAGTTTATTTTAAAATTTTTATTTTAGGCAAGCTGACTATTTATAATTCAAATTATAACTAGATTTAAGTTCGGGTTTTAGGATTTTATGCCTTCCTCTATATAAAGGCACAGTTTATACTTGCATTAGACAAAATTATCATCAATAATATTTTGGAGGGAATTCTATTTCTTGGTTCTTGATTGAACTCTTCGAATTTATCAAGTTTTTAACTTGTGGTGTTTATAATTCAGACTTATAACTCACCTTATTTTCTTTATCCTTGAGTTTGTCATCTACAACCTTTCTTATCACTTGGACTCTTGTTTGATCATACAAACAATGGGTTTAATGATATGAATTAATAAGGGGATGATTTGGTCAAAGTTGGAGGTAACATTAAAAAGCAAGATCCTTTAACCATTCATGGAGGGCCAATGACAAGAGCTAAAGGTAAAAGGATGAAAGAAGCGTTAACTTGCTTACTTGAAGATTTTTGGAATGAACAAGCTCACTTAAATCCTCTCAAAGGTCTATGTATGCAAGAAGAGCTTAATCTTATTAACATGATTCAAACATATTCCATCATGAAAATAATGATCCAACCCACATTATTTGAATCAATCCATCCCTTTGAATAATAAAATCCCAATCAGCCTTGATTATGATTGTTTGGTTCTTGGGCTATTATTTTGATTTATTTTAAACTTCAGTAAGTTGGGTTTCGGTTATTTACTGTGTGAATTCAACATGTATGAATTAGGGTTTTAATTATTTTAAGTGTGAGTTTTAGTTTCTCTTAATTAGAATAAGGAGTCACATGTTATGGGGCTATCATTAAATGAGCAGTTACAATTTGTATTAAGTGTGAGTTTTGGTGTCTCTTAATTAAAGGAGTCACAATTTGCGGGGTTATTATTAAATGGACGTTTACAGTTTGTATTAAATTAGAATCAAATGTTGTGTCTTAACCTTTGTTCTATTTAAACAAGGCTGATTCTTTTAGTAAACATGAATTTGATGAATATAAAACTTCTGAGTTTTTTCTTATGTGAGAGTTTTTTTAAAGTTCTGCCATCAACTTTGGAACTTTTCAAACTAATTCAGTTTGTGGTCTTCAACACCTAAAATCTTTTTTTTCTTTTTAACTTACCAAACTTGTTAAGTTTGTAGCATTTTGGAGGTTCAAAGTGCTGTTCTAATTCTTTTATCATCATTCCATTGATATAGTGGTAGGAATAGTTTGTTTCTTACTTTCAAACTTAAACGATCCAGCTTTCCATCAAATGTAGAGGGTATTAGCTTTCATTCCATATGTATCTTAGTTCTTCAGCAATTGGGGTATATGGTTGCTAAATTAAGGATTTCCATCATTTGACATCAAAGCTTTTGGCTTAAGTTTGAGGTTTCCATATCCATTTATTTGTTCTTCATCTAGTTCTTTGCTCTCTTTTCTTCTTCTTCTCTACTAGAACTGTAGCTATCTATTTTGTTCTTTCTTCAGTTTCAATCACTGTTAATCTTTTTTTATTGTTGATTAACAAATAAAATTAAAAAAAGAAATATACAGCAACTGAATTCTAACCTTTTATAAAGTTTTTACTACTTTAAATTGGCTTATATTTTTTTCTTCTTAAACCTGTCTCTTGTCATTCCATTGAATTGTTAAAATCTGAATTGTTTGTTTATGGAATTTAGTTAATATAAGAACCCATAAGCAAAGAAAGAGTAGTAAAAGGTAACAGAGGTGATATTAACATCGTGAAAAGCCATATAAAGTGGGAAACACGAGTGAAGCGATCCATTATTTGAGTGGGCAACTGGTCTTTGTCCATAATGATTATTATGGTGGACTTGATATGGATGATGACCAAGCTACCATGCTGGTCTAGACATCCTTCCTAGAAGACAAAATCAAAAAGGACATTTTGATAATGTGGACCGAAATATAGGCAGCATTAAAATAAAGATTCATCCTTTTCAAGGGAAGAATAATCCAAATGGCTATTTCGAGAGGGAAAGACAAGTGCAGATGATTACTGAGTGCCATAATTATTCTAGAAAAAGGTAAAATTAGCCATTGTTGAATTTTGTGATTATGCTATTATTTAGTGGGATCACTTGTGTAAAGATAGGAAAGACTTGTGGAGACATGGCTGTAGATGAAACAAATCATAAGAAGGAGATTTATCCCTAGCCACTATTATGGGGATTTGCACTAGCTTTTACAAAATTTGATACAAGGTTCCATAAGTGTGGAAGAACATCACAAAGAGATGGAGATAGCCATGATAAGGGCAAATGTGGAGGAAGATCATGAGGCAATCATAGCTAGGTTCTTAAGTGAACAAAAACATTGCTAATCTTATGGAATTACAACAGTATATAAAGATTAAAGATCTGGTAAATGTGGCCATGAAAATTGAAAGGCAGCTCAAATGTAAAGATACACGTAAGTATGATTCTAAACCCTATTCAGGTTCTTCTTTTTGGAAACCAAATTGGACTAAGAAGGATGATAAACCTTTTGTTAAGCCTAATTTGATGATTTTAAGAATAAAAATGAAATAGGCAGCAAGGGTAAAGGTGATAATCAAACTACTCAAACTATAGGAATTAAGTGATTTAAGTGCTTCAGACATGGTCATTTGGCACGTGAATGTCCTAATAAAAGTGTAATGATCATGAGGGATGGTGTTGTTGAATATGAAAGTGAGAAAGAGGATGATGATCCTAATATGCCACCATTAGAAGATGCTAGTGATGTTGAATATGCTAGAGGAGAAACATTAGTTGTACAATGCACACTTAGTTTGCAAAGAAGAAATAATGAATGTGGTGAACAATGTGAATATGTTCCATACTCATTGTTTAAATACTAAGAAGTTGTGTAACATGATTGTTGATAATGGAAGTTGTACAAAAAACATTTTTAAAAAAAATGAAGTTGTAGAAATGTTCCTAGTACTTTGCTTGTGGAGACACTGAAATTACCTACTATTAAATATCTAAAACCATACAAATTACAATGGTTAAATGATAGTGGTGTTGTGAAGTTGAACATGCAAGTATTAGTTTCTTTCTCCATTGGTAGATATAAGGATAAGGTGTGGTGTGGTGTGATGTGGTACCTATGTATGCTGCGCATATCTTGTTAGGAAGACCATGCAATATGATAGGAAAGTGATTCATGATGAATTCAAGAACTATTTCTCTTTGATAACTACTAGACATAAGTTTCAACTCGAACCTTTATCACTAAAGGAAATTTATGAAGTCCAAATGCTCATAAAACAAATGAAGGGCTTGCATCTTCATTGACCTAAACTTTAAGGAGGGAGAAAGAAAGAGAGAGAAAAGAAAATGGTGCATTGAGTGGTAAAAATAAGAGCAATAGGAAACAGAGGAGAGAAAACAAGAATTAATTAGAAAAAATGAGTGTTTATACAAAAATGAGTAATGTGAAGAAAGCACTAACCATGAGGCAACCTTTACTTGTACTTATGCACAAGGATGTTTTGATTGCTTCTAACAAAATTAACAATAGTTTGCCTAGTGTTATTGTTGATCTTTTGCAAGAAATTGAAGATCTCTTTTGCAAAGAAATTCCCAATGGTTTTCCAACAATTAGAGAAATTGAACACCAAATTGATTTCATTCCAAGAGCAAGCATACCAAATAGGCCAGCATATAGATGCAATCTTGAAGAGACCAACGAAATCTAAAAGCAAGTATGTGAGCTTATGAAAAATGGATATGTTCGTGAAAGATTGAGTCCATATGCGGTTCCTATTTTGTTAGTGCCTAAGAAGGATGGTTCTTCGAGAATGCGTGTTAATCGTCAAGCCATCAATAAACTCACGGTGAAGTATGGACAACCTATCCCTAGGCTAGATGATATGTTGAATGAATTGCATAGTTCCTGTGTGTTTTCAAATATTGAATTAAAATATGGATATCATCAAATAAGAATGCGTGAGGGTGATGAATGGAAAACTACATTTAAAATTAAATATGGCTTGTATGAGGGGTTGGTGATGCCTTTTGGTTTATCCAAAATCATTTATTACAGTTATGAGACTAGTAAACCACATCTTACATGCTTTTAATGGAAAATTTGTTGTTGTTTAATCTAATGATGTACTTGTTTAGATAAGTGTGTATCACATTGGGAGGTTGTTTTTGATGCACTTATATGTCAACTTAAAGAAATGCACATTTTGCACTAATGAACTTACTTTTCTTGGTTATGTTATGAATGATAAAGGAATACATGTTGATCTAAAGAAAGTAAAAGTAATTAGGGAATGGTCAAAACCTACTTGTGTTAGTGATGTAAGAAGTTTTCATAGTCTTGCTAGCTTTTATAGAGGATTCATTTAGGATTTCTCTACCATTGTTGCACAACTAACTGAATGCATCAAAAAGAATGTGGGACTTAAGTGGGGTAAAGAACAAGATGATGCTTTTAACTTGCTTAAAAAAACTTAGTTCACCACCTTTGCTTACTTTCCCTAACTTTGTTAAAATTTGTGAGATTGAGTGTGATGCAAGTGGAATAGGTATTGGCAGAGTTTTAATGCAAAAGGGTCGACTAATTAGGTTCTTTAATGAGAAGCTAAGGGGAGCATGTGTTAACTACTCGACATATGATAAGGAGTTTTATGCCTTGGTAAGTGTCTTAGAGACATGGCATCACTATCTCTAGTACAAGGAATTCATTGTACACACCAATTATGAGTGCTTGAAATATCTCAAAGGACAATGAAAGCTAAGCTGTAGGCATGCAAAACAGGTAGGGTTTATTGAATCCTTTCCATACATCAAGTACAAACAAAGTAAAGAAAATGTGGTTATTGATGTTCTTTTTAGAAGGTATGCTCTAATTTCTAATCTTGATGCAAAATTATTAGGTTTTAAGTACATTCAATATATGTATAATTATGAACTTGATTTTCTAATGTTTATAGTGCATATGAGAAAGGGGCTTTGGCAAGTTCTTTAGACATAATGTTTTTCTTTTCAAAGAAACCAAGTTATTTGTTCCTCAATGTTCAATGAGAGAATTTCTTCTGTGAGAGACGCATAGTTGCAGGTTAATGGGATATTTTGGAATTAAGAAGACTTTGGACCTGTTAAGTGATCATTTCTTCTTGCCACAAATGAAAAGAGATGTTGAGTGAATATGTTAGAAATGCATTACATGCAAACAAGCTAAATCTTAAGTAACGCCTCATGGGACTGTCTACTCATCTTCCTATTCCTAATAAACATTGGGTTGATATATTAATAGACTTTTTCTTAGGTTAAACCTAGGACAAAAATGGGAAAGAGATTCTATTTTTCTTGTTAATAGGTTTAGCAAGATGGTGCATTTAATTATTTTCCATAAAACATATGATGTCCCACATGTTGTGGGGATATTCTTCCAAGAAATTGCAAGATTACTTAACATTCCAAGGACAATTGTGAGTGATAGAGATGTGAAGTCCCTTAGCCACTTTTGGAAAAAGCTTTGGAGAAGCACTTTTGGCAAAAGCTTTGGAGAAAGTTGGATACAAGGCTATTGTATTCAACTTGTCATCCATAAATAGATGGACAAGCAGAAATGGTAAATAAGACTCTCTCCATGCTTTTGAGAACCATATTTCAAAGAAACTGGAAGAATTGGGAGGAGTACTTGCCACACGAGGAATTGCTTATAATCGAAGTGTACATGCTATAACTGGCCATTCTCCATATGAGGTTGCATACTAGTTCAATCCATCAACTCCTATAATTTTCTACCTTTACCAATTGATAAAGCTAATTTGGATGGCAAACAAAAAGATAAGTTTTTCAAAGCCTTGCTAAAAGGGTGCGTGCACAAATAGAATAGAGAACTCTTTAACATGAAAAGTAACACATCAAGAACCATAAGAAGATTGTATTTGAACCTGGTGATTAGGTTTGGGCACATTTGATGAAAGAAAGAATTCTTAGCCAACAAAAGTAAAAATTGATGCCAAGAGGGAACATCAATTTCAAGTCCTTTAAAGAATCAATGACAGTGAATACAAGTTGGATTTACCAAGTGACTATGACAATGTAAGTTCCACTTTCAACGTGTCTGATTTAATTTTGTTTCATGCAGATAATGAAGGTAATGATTCTAGGACGAGTCCTTTTAAGGAAAAGGGGAATGATATGAATCAATAAGGGGATGATTTGTCTAAGATTAGAGGTAACATCAAGAAGTAAGATCCTTTAACCATTCATGGAGGGCCAATGATAAGAGCTAAAGCTAAAAGGATGAAAGAAGCAGTAACTTACTTACTTGAGGACATTTGGAAAGAACAAGCTCACCTAAATGCTATCAAGTAAGTAAGTTACTGAACAAGCTCACCTAAATGCTATCAAGGTCTATGTATACAAGAAGAGCTTAAGCTTATTAACATGATTCAAACATGTTCAAATCATGAAGATAATGATCCAACCCACATTGTTTGAATCAATCCAGTTCTTTGAAGAATAAAATGCTAATTAACCTTGATTATGATTGTTTGGAACTTGGACTGTTATTTTGAACTTTAGTAAGTTGGGCTTGGTTTATTTGTTGTGTGAATTTAGTATGCATCAATTAGGGTTTTAATTTTGATAAGTGTTAGTTTTAGTGTCTCTTAATTAGAATAAGGAGTTACAAGTTGTAAGGCTATCATCAAATGGGTAGTTACAATTTGTATTACGTGTGAGTTTTAGTGTCTCTTAATTAGAATAAAGAGTTGCAAGTTGTGGGGCTATCATTGAATGGGCAGTTACAATTTGTATTAAATCATAATTGAATGTTGTATCTTAGTCTTTGTTCTATATAAACAAGGTTGATTCTCTTTGTAGACACGAATTTGATGAATATAAAACTTGTAAGTTTTTTTTATGTAAGAGTTTTGATTGAAGTTCTTGCATCAATTTTGGAACTTGTCAAACTAATTCAGTTTGTGGCGGTTTAGAGTATTCAACGTGCTATTCTAATCATTTTGATAGCATTCCTTTGATAATAGTTTATTTTTTACTTTCAAACTTGAACGATCCAACTTTCCATCAATTATGGAGCGTATTAATTTGCTTCCCACATGTACTTAGTTCTTTAGCTATTGGAGTTTATGCTTGCTAAATTGAAGATTTTCATTATTTAAGTTCCTTTCATAAATCATGTTTTTTAGATGATTCTAAGGCAAAATTTATCAATTTTAGTTGTTGGGTCTTACTACTCTCTTATGAGGTTCACATCATTTGGTATCAAAGCTTTGGTTCTAAGACTAGGTTTGCATACCCATTCATTAATTTTTCTTTTCATATTTTGTTGTTTTTTTTGTTTTTCTTATCCATTATATTCATCTTATAAAAAATTATAGTCGTTCAATTGTTGTTTAAAATTAAATTTCGTATTTATTGCGTTAGTTGCATCTAATCTAAAATAGTCTAAAAAAGAATTCAAATTGTTGCTTAGTGTTAAAAGCGAATACAATTTTTTTTCCCTTATATCTTATTTCCTTGTTTATCTAAACCTTTGTATAGTTTGAAACACCATTATTTACACCTTATTGTTTCATTTTAAAATTCTCTATGTTGGAATTTGAACTCCTTTGCACTATTCTCATCTTAATTTTTGTTCCCTTCTTGTCTTAATTCTAAAAATTTTCTCTTTATTCGATTCTATTTTTTCTCTTTGCACTCCTTTCTCAAATTGTATGAGCTAATTTGTTTGTTTTTGGGTGTTACAAGTTAATTCCTAGTTGTTTTGGTTAGTTCCTTAAAAAACTAAAGAAACATATTTAAGGGTAGAAAGTCAAGAGTGGTGAGCCTAAAAGAGGGTAGAAACCTATTTTAAGTGAAACATGTAAGGGAGTGTTTGTGAGGTATATTATTATTATTTTTTCAGGTTTAAAACATGTTTCAAGAAAAGAACAAAAATCAGATTAAAGGCATTTAGGAAACTTTTGACGTCAAAGTATATATGACATATGACAAATATTGGAACAACTTACCATGAGCTTTGAAGTGTTTGGTGATTGGTTTGAAAATATGGAATCTAGTAAACATAAAGAGCAGCCTAAGTAACATCAAGCAAGGGAGCTTGATGATGATTTTAGTGATGACATAGAAGATGGAGAAGGGGGCCTAAAATGCAAGTTTCGGCAGATTTAGGCATAATAATGGAGTTAAGGGTGACAACAATTAAGGGAATATAAATTTGAAAATTCCAACATGCCAAGGGAAGAATGATCTTGAAGCTTATTTAGAGTGGGAACAGAAGGTTGAGTTAGTTTTTTATTGCCATAACTTCTTCGAAGAGAAAAATATGAATTTGGTAGCCATAGAATTTAATGATTATATAATTATTAGGTGGAATTAACTTATACTTAGTAGGAGGCAATATAGTGACAGACCTATAGAAACATGAGAAGAGATGAATCATGTTATGAGAAGGTGATTTGTTCCTAATCACTATCATAAGCAAAATGTGAGGATGAATACCATAAAGAGATGTAGATCGCTATGATTAGAGCTAATGTAGGGTAGCCACAACTTGTGTTGAATAGAGAAATTAGAGATGTAATGGAGTTGCAACATTACATAGAACTTGAATAAGATAGAGTAGAATTTGGGTTCCACTTCTTGGAGATCAAATTGGAGAAAAAAGGAGGACAAGGTTGTTTCTAAGCCTAATATTGATGCAAAAAATAACCTAAAAGAAGCAAGCAATAATAAAACCTAAGATAAAAATCAAAATGCAAACTAATTGAACTTATGATATTAAAGGTTTTAGATGTTAAGGTATAGAACATGATGAGAACCAAGCTGGCCTAAGCAAAGCTCTAAAGGATCCATTGAGCATTAAAGGAGGCCCAATAACAAGCAGCTAGAGTCATGAAATAAAGGAAGATGTAAATGGACTAATTGAAGGGATATGAACTAAACAAGTTCTAATTAACTTGGAAACCATTCAAGGCCCAATAAATTTGATCCAAGCTAAGTCAAGAAGTGATGGGAGACCCAATAGGAACTTGTCCTAGAGAACCTTCAACAAGATGGAACTATGCTCGGGAACGACTACAATCAAGCGCACACGGAAGCACAAGAAACAAAATTGAAAAGATAGAAATAGAACACAAAGAGAAAAGGGGTTCGAAGAATGTTGGTCAATGGAAAGAACCCTAAGAGAACTTGTCTCTTAGAACCCTAGCAAGAATGTTGGTCAATGGAAAGAATCC
>JAOQML010129631.1:0-17557 GCA_027568935.1 Erythroxylum urbanii | reverse complement strand
GCAAGATTCTTTATTCACAAAAAGGATACAACAATTCAACCCCCCTTCTTGTGTATCGAGTTTCTTGTACATAAAGTGTTTACTAACGTGTGATTTACTTCAATGGGTACAGATGGTATTGATATTTATATTGAAGATGGTGTGTATACCCCTGTTAAAGTGATTAAGGATGAATGTAATGAGGTTAATCAGGGTAATGTAGTTGAAGATAATGATGAGGATGTTAATAATGAAGGGTTTGGAGGTAATGTAGGTAATTTAGACAATGTTTCAAACATGGAGGATAAAAAAAATGCAAATATAGAGAATGAAGATGATACAAATATGGAGGTTGAAAAGGATGAAGAGCAAGGAGATGAAAGTAATGGTCCATATAAAGATGTTGAAGAAGATTTAGAGCAAGGAGATGAAGGTAATGGTTCTGATAAAAATGTTGAAAAGGATTTAGAGAAAGGAGATGAAGGTAATGGTCCTGATGAAGATGTTGAAGAGGGTTTAGAGCAAGGAGATGAAGGTAATAGTCCTGATGAAGATGATTAAGGTAATGGACCATATGAAGCTAATGCAGGTGATGTAGATGATAAAGATGAGGTAGTTTTGTCTGAATATTATGACAATGATGAATATGGAGAACTTGTTAATGATGTAAATGATATGGTAGATGATGCTACTAGGAGGAAAGGAAATACCCTATTTATGATGAAAATGCAGCTGAGGCTTACATTGAAGTAGGGATGATTTTTCGTAATCATTTGCAATTTAAGCATGCCGTGAGTTTGTTGTCCATCAAAACAAAGAGGGTTATCATGTTTATCAAAAATAAGCCCAACTTTATGCAAGCTCAATGTAGGACAGAGAACTACCCTTGGTATATGTACAGGGCATTTGATAGGAAGCCGTAGTCATTTCAAGTTAGGAAATTCAGGAACAATAATGACTATAATAGGGTATATACAAATCCTAGGATGAACACCAACATCGTTTTTGACTTGTTGAAGGATAAGCTTAAAAGGGAGCCATTTTTAAAGAATGATGATATCAAATTTTATGTTAAGAATTGTTTAAATGTTGAAGTATCCATGAGTATGGTGAGAAGAGCAAAGAAAAAAATAGTAGACAGTGTTGTGATCAACATTAAAGAGTTGTTTGGGAAGCTTTGGTCTTATGCTGAAGTGATTTGAAGTACTGTTACATTGACAGTGTCTCGGCCAATTCTAACATCTCCACCTGTTTTTAAAAGAATGTACATATTCTTAAAAGCTATTAAACATGGGTTTAGCTATAGATGTAGGCATTTTTTTGGCCTATATGGTTGTTGGATGAAGACTAAAACTAAGGGTGAACTTCTATATGTTGTGGGAAGAGATGGAAACAATAAAATGTTTCCTGTTGCTTGGGCAATGGTTGTTAAGTCGACAATCACATAGAAGTGGTTAATTGAAAGACTGAAAGAAGATTTGCCTCACTTGGGCTCCAAAATTGGATAGACTATAATGACTGACCAACAAAAGGTAAAAGTTTCACATTAATTTTGTTTTTACTTTCACTGAGAGTGTAACTGTTATGAAATATGTATAGTTGCATCCACATGCTTATTCAAATGGTTATGTTTTCCCTTACAGGGACTTGATAGAGTCATTGCCAATTTGTGTCCAGATGCTGAGCGCAGGTTTTATACCTGACATATTTATGTGAGTTGGCATGAAAGAGGATATAAAGGGGAAGAAATGAAGGAGCATTTTTGGAAAATTGCAAAATCCTTCACAGTAAGGTAATATGAAGAAAATTTGGATAAACTTAAAGCTAAGAAACAAAGGGCAGAAGAAGATATTTAGAGTTATGCACCAGTTCAACAATGGTGCCGAGCTTTCTATAGGGAAGATTCTATGATTGATTTGCTTGATAATAACTTATCTGAGGTCTTCAATAAGACTGTTTGATTGATAGGTGTGCATTAGTATATGTTTTTATAAGTAATTGACATATGTTTTCTAGCATAATTGTTGATTATTGTTCTAGTTTAGGATTCATTTTGTATGTTTTCATTAAGTTTGATTTTCATTGTTTTTCTTGTGTGTTTGATGTTAATTGAGGGCAAGAATTGACTATTTTTATGTAGGAAGAAGGAAGGAGCAACTTGGATGGTAGACTAAAGATCAAAAAGGAGAAGCAATGAGGAGTGCATCTGTGACAAATTCCCATGCTCGATTACAATTCGAGGCAATCTACGAGGCTTCATTTAACTTAGGGTTTTTGGACTATAAAAAGGGAATTAAACCTCCATCTTAAGAGGAGATGACACCCACCTATAGAAACACCATCTTTGAGAGAAGAACACATGTTTAAAGCATTGACGAAGGATTGAAGAGAAGGATTATCGTCAAAATTGGGCAAAATAGCACATCAACACCAAAATTCTAGATTTTGGCAAAAAAGAGAAGGAGTTCTTCTATTCAATTTTCTGTCATTTTAATCTCTTCTATTCTTTGTAAAAATGGATTATTTGAATGTTGATGATGTTATGGAGACCATGTTATGTTGATTTTATTTTAAATATTGCTTTTGGAACTAATATGTTGAACTCCTATTTTACTAAACTGAATGCAATTGTCTTTGTTGATTGTTATTTTTAATTGTCATCTTGTAACAAATCGAGAGAGTGAGTGAGATGAAATTCATGTAGGATTATACAATGAGAGTTGGCGACCTATAAACTAGCAATCATTACATTAATTAAATAGTTGGAAGAGAGATCTCGACTAGTCAATTGAGCACCCATAGGATAGTTTGATAACTAATTGAATCGGTAGAGTCATTGGTTAGGTTGAGAGATCGTCCAATTGATTCCTATTAATTCAATTAGGGATAAATAGTTACACCTTAAGAGAGGGTAATTAGTACATTCAAAAATCTAAGATGAGAAATTATTCAATTGATAAAATAGGAGGGAGACAAAATAGGAAAAAAAGTAATCTATAGTATTTAGATTCTTGAATTCTGATTTTCTGCAATTTCAATATTATCCATTGTTTGCATTAGTCTTTTAATTTTAATTTAGTTTTCCAAATTATTTACATTTCATAATTTAGTTTCTTAAATAAAGTTGTGTCTAAATTAAGCGGTGTCTAGGCAGCAATCCCTGTGGGATCGATATATGCTCTTTTCACTACAAGTTGATTGTTGAGCATCGTGTTTAATTTAGATTACATTGATTTCAGAGTTTTTGATACTTTTCCTTATGTAATTGTAGGTGCATGAACACAAGGAACATATGAAGATCGAGAAAATTTGGTAACACATGAAGACATCTTAGAATGAGGAATGAGAAATCTAAAGAGCTAGATGCCAAGAAGAAATAGAAAGAACAATGATGGAAGATAATTATTATATGGAGCAAGGAACTTTTGCAAATTATAATGAAGTACAGTATGGTTGGGGAAGTACTAATTCTTATTAGAACATGTACACTACAGGATGGTTGAATCACCCAGATTTTTATTGCTTTAACAATGCAAGTACTCACATAGGACATCAAGACCTATTTGAATTTCAACAAGATCGAATTGGAGCGATGGAGAGTAAGTTGGACAAGTTTATGGAGATGTTTGGTTCTAAACTGGAAACTCAGGAAGAGAACCAGAAGAGGATGTTTTCTAGCTAAGAGGAAAGTCAGAAGAGACTAGAAAAGAAATTCGATCAAATTCTTAAAACTCATGCCGCTGAAGATTTAAGTACAATAAATTTCCGTGAATTTTGTAAAAGAAGTATGGAAGAATCTCTGAGAAATATAGAATTATATCAACTAGAGCAATATGAGGCTATCATACTTAAGAATGAAGAAGAGCTAGAAGAACCAGTGGAACACTATGTTGAACCCTACTTTATTGAATAACAAGAGACGAAAAAAGAGATTGAAGAAAAAAATGCCAACCCTCCTTATTATTCACCAGTTCTTGATATACCAAAGCTGAACATTGAAAAAGCTTGTAGATGTTCATTAAAATAATTATATCTTTTAGATTGATGATGATCAAGAGACATTTAACATGAATGATGTATTTAAGAATCCAAAGGATAATAGCTCTGTTAAGAAAATTAATGTGTTCAAATCTTCTGAAGAACAAACGAACGAAGAACAGATGACAACAAACATCAAGTTTGAAGAAGTTATGAAACTCTCTATTCGTGAAGAGGAAGAAGCAGAAGAGACGAAGGTGATTAAGGAAGAAAGAGAGTAACTCACCTTCATACAAAATAAATTGTTTGATTCAATGGAAGATTCAGGGAGTTTTGTTATTCCCTATTTTATTGATAGTTTGTTAATGAAAAGGACATTGATGAAATTAATTGGTTTGCTCAACTTTATCAATATTGTCCTTTTGTTCATTTTGTTATTTGTAGTTACTTACAGTCTACAAAACTAATGATGAATGAAAAAGGTGGAAGCAAGTCACTTATAACTGATCCTAGATGAGTTTCCAATGAAAGAAGAGCGTCAAGCTACCAACGTTAAAAGAAGCATTGCATGAGAGGCAACCCATGGAATTCTATTTCCTTTTGATTGTTTTGTTTACCTATTTGTTTGTTTGCTTTTTTTAGTTATGATCATTTTTTAATTGAGTTTGCTTAATGTTCATATTGATTTTGTTTGAATTTCAACTTGTTTTCTTTTCAAATTTCTTGTTGATGATATTATCTTGAGGTTTATAGGATTTGGGATCATGGAGAATTCATTTAAGCTTGGAAGAAGGTTTGAAATTATGAGGATCACTAATTCCCACATTCAATCCCATGAGCATGGGAAATCTCTCCAGAAAGTTTCTAGAGAGAAAACCCACGTCCGTGGGAATTGTGCTGATTCCCATGAACATGGGAATCCTCTCCAGAAACTTTCTGGAGAGGAATCCCACGCTCGTGAGAATTGTGGGAATTTCCACGTGCGTGGGAATCCCATCCAGATGGAAACTTAAGGTTTCCCTCCCTTTTTTTTTCTCTCACCCTATCTTCAAAATTTCAGTCCCTCTCTCTCTAACCCATGAAATTCTCTCCTCCCACTTTCTATCACTCTTCAATTTTTCTCTAAATTCTTAGTATTTTCTTCAACTCTTTCATTATTCTTACAATCCTTTCATTTTTTCATACATTAATCATTCAAAAACACAAGAATTTAGGTAAGATTTTTCTCTCTCTCTTAATTCTTAATTTCACTCTCTCTCATTTTTTACAGAGTTTCTTCTTGCAATGTCACCAAGGAAGATGATGGCTAGGAAGTGGGTTAATGAACTCTGCTCGCAAGTTTTCAATGAAGGTAAGTGCGATTTAGTGGCAACTTACCGCTCTCCCTTCGCAATTTATTCAGAAGAAGAAGGTACACATTTTTGTGACCCTAGAAATAGAGAAATAGTCACTCCTAGGTATTTTGATTTTGAATTGTTAGAGAACATAGAAGTGAGACAACAACTTGAGCAATTAGCTACAAACATAGGGTGGAATAGGTTTGTTTACTGTGATATACCTATTTATGCTACTATAACTTTAGAGTTTTTCACAACAGTCTGGTATAACCCAAAATGGATGTGTTTTAGTTTAGGTTAGCTGGAAATGTTTTTAAACTTGATTATTCAGTCATGCGTGAAATTTTTAACTTGTTGAATGCAAAAATTGTAAATTGTCACGCTAATTTTGATGTCGAATCTTATTAGAACACTCTCACGGGTGAAGAATTTTTTGACTCACACAATGCACTAAGTTCTTTAATCCGAAGTGTTGAGCATCTACTTTTACACAAATTTATGTTTCTAACTATGTTTAATAAAATGGAAAGCAACAAATGCTCAGCAAAAGAACTTTTCTTTTTATGGTGCATGGAGCAAAAAATTAAAATCAACACACCTTATAGGATTTTTTGATCAATAATGAGTGTGGTTAATAAAAAGAGTTCATTTTTTGGAATGTCTCATATTGCTTCTGCTTTAGGTGTGTTTTATAATGTTAATATGGAGAATTTGCATACAACTCCACACGATATGTTCGACATATCATATTTGAGATGTTCTGAGATTTTGGAGTTACATTCTATAGAACTCTGAGATCCTCAGACGCGCACTACAGTGAGGAACAGGAGGGGCACAAGTACAGCTGCTTCCCAACCCTCCACATCCTAAGTAATGTCAACATCAGAGGTAGAAGTAGTGGAGGAGGAACCGCGTGAACTAGTGAAAGTCGACCAACTTCAACAAATCCTCGACCAGATGGTGCCAATTCTTAACAAATGACATCCTAAATCAATGAACTCAGAACCCAAATGCAGAAAGTCCATAAGGAGTAGTGCAATTTGAAGAAGAGTTCGTCAACTTCTGTTGGAGGAACAATTTTGAAGCTCTTTCACCAACGTTGTCACCATCATCATCTGAATAAGCTTTTCTTACCCTTTTCTTTTTAATTTTTTTGTTTCTCTTATTTGTTTTCATTTTATTTCATCTTTTTTTAGCTTCATGTTATTTCTTTTATTTGGTTCAAGTTCATCTTTTGTTTGGTTATGTCATTTATGTGTTTCAATTTCTTTTGTTTAGTTTGAGGTCATTTTTCCATATTTGGTGGTTGACTTGTCATATTGAGGACGATGTGAACTTTAAGTGTGGGGAAGTGACTTTGACTTTTGTAATTGCATTGTTTGCATTTTGTTAGATAGGATGCATATTTAGGCATATTATATGTGCTTTGTGTCATCAATGGAACCATACTTGAGTCACTCTGATAAATATTGCCATGAGATTTTGTCATGTAGTTGGAATTAGATTGAATGCATGCTTGAACTTGAATTAGGCTACTTGACTAGAAAGTGAACCATACAGAGTGATGAAAAGTAGTTGTTTACATAAGCTTAGTCATAAATTGTCATTTGAACAATGAGGTAGTGTAGAGATGCATAATGCATTTTCATTTGAGCTAAAGTGAGGATTGAGTCATATGACTCCATCTATAGTCATTTCATTTCTTTGTTGAGTGTTACTTCCTTAGGTTACTACCTTCAGAACTTGCTTTGAATCGGTTTGAGTCTACTAGATGCATGCTTAATAGAGATGATCTAGGCCCTTTTTGTGTTAACCCTTTGCTTAAATGACCTACCCGTTATTATCCCTTGCTACCCTTATTGACCCTTAACCTTTTGTTCTGTGAAAACACCCGAAACTTAAAAACTTTAAACCCCTTTATCCTACCCTTATATAAGCTTAGTAGTGTATTAAGTAAAATGTTAGTTAGGATTGTGTGAAATTTGCAACCTGTGGACTACATTATATAGAGTGCTAGTTTTGATTCATAGTTCTTCCTTATATGAAGAAAAAGAGAGAAAAATGAAAATATATGAGGAAAAAAAAGAAAAGAAAAGAAAAAGGAAGAACAAGTGAGTAGCATCAATAAATGCAGAATATTGGTTATATTTGTATATCTCGGAGTTATGTTTTGTTATCTAGTTTTATATGCTTTTTACTCTACTTATGTTTGTGCTTCACCCTTTTCCCTTTCTTTTGACCCACCTTAACCCTTACCATATTACAACCTTAAACAAGCCCTTTTGATCTATTTATGCATGCAATCATTGTAAAGGAGAATTGGTGTATTAGCAAGCCTATGGTGGTGTAGTTTCCTATAGCAAGTTTGAGTGAAACACTAACCCATAAACACTTGAGAGAAGTGAGTGAAAACCGTGAGGAAAATTCATTTTGCACCTTTATTTATCTTTGAGTGATTATGTCAATTATAAGTTTACTTATGTACATCAATGAAAAAGTAGTCATGATATATGCATTAACCTGATATTTAAGTTGGCTTGAATTTGAGGGAATTTATGCTTTGATCTTTGTAAAAATGAAGTGGTAGAATTGATTGGTTGTATTTATTTTTCTTGAGGACAAGCAAAGATTTAAGTGTAGGGATGTTGATAGGTGTGCATTCGGATATGTTTTTATAGGTAATTGGCATGTGCTTTCTAGTATAACTGTTGATTATTATTCTAGTTTAGGATTCATTTTGTATGTTTTCGTTAAGTTTGATTTTCATTGTTGTTCTTGTGTGTTTGATGCTAATTAAGGGCAATAATTGGCTATTTTTATGTAGGAAGAAGGAAGGAGCAACTTGGAGGGTGAACTAATGATCATGCCAATTCCCACGAGCGTGGGAATTATAATCTGAGGCAATCTGTGAGGCTTCATTTAACTTAGGGTTTGTGGACTATAAAAAGGGAATTAAGCCTCCATTTTAGGAGGAGATAACACCCACCTATAGAAACACCATCCTTGAGTGAAGAACACATGTTTAGAGCATTGAGGAAGGATTTAAGACAAGGATCATCATCAAGATTGGGCAAAATAACACATCAACACCAAAATTCCAGAATTTGGCAAAGAAGAGAAGGAGTTCTTCTATTCAATTTTTTGTCATTTTAACCTCTTCTATTCTTTGTAAAAATGGATTATTTAAATGTATATGATGATATGGAGACCACGTTAGGCTGATTTTATTTTAGGGATTGCTTTTGGAGCTATTATATTGAACCCCTATTTTATTAAATTGAATGCAATTATCTTTGTTAATTGCTGTTTTTAATTATCATCTTGCAACAAATCGAGAGAGTGAGTGATATGAAATTCATGTAGGAATGTACAATAAGAGTTGGCGACCTATAGACTAGTAATCATCACATTAATTGAATAGTTAGAAGAGAGATCTCGACTACAATTGATCACCCATAGGATAGTTTGATAACTAATTGAATCGGTAGAGTCATTGGGTAGGTTAAGAGATCGTCCAATTGATTCCCGTTAATTCGATTAAGAATAAATAACTACACCTTGAGAGAGGGTAATTAGTACATTTGAAAATCTAGGGTGAGACATTATTCAATCGATAAAATAGGAGGGAGACAAAATAAGAAAAAAATAATCTTTAGCATTTAGATTATTAAATTCAGATTTTCTATAATTTCAGTATTATCCATTATTTACATTAGTCTTTTAATTTTAATTTAGTTTTTCAGATTATTTGCATTTCATAATTTAGTTTCTTAAATAAAGTTAAGCAACTAAATTAAGAAATGTCTAGGCATCAATCCCTGTGGGATTGACATCCACTCTTTTTACTACAAGTCACGACCCCTTCACTTATAGTTTTTGAGCATAAAACAAGTAGATAGGTTTTAACGTCAACATTGATGTAAGGAAAATGTCAATTTTAGGGTTATTTAAGCATACTAAAAGAGAACTGATGAAAATAATTGTTAGGAAAAGGAAAGAGGTTGCCAAATGGAAGGGTAATTTAGGGCCAAGAATATGGGAAGCAATTGATAAGAGTGTTATAATTGCTCAACATTGCTCAATGCATTATAATGGAGAAGGAGGGTATGATATTGATCATGGACATAACAGATATGTAGTGAGGCTTCAGAATAAAATATATTCTTGTGGGAGATATGCCCTCTCTGGCGTTCCTTGTACATATTCCATACGTGCTATTAAATATAGTATGGTAAATATTGAAAATTACACTTCTAGTTGGTTATGGAAGACTAAATATGTCAATGCATATAGAAAGGCAATTCGATCGATGCCTGGTATGAAGGACTGGCTTATTAGCAATGAAGAAACTATTAGGCCACCAGAATTCAAACAAAGGCCTGGTAGGCTCAAAACAACTAGGAAAAAAGGAATTGATGAGCCTCAAAAGAATACAAAAGTAAACAAAAAGCAAAATGCTGACCACATGTCTAGAAGGGGCGTGATCATTACATGTAGCCACTGCCATCCAGAAGGACATAACAAAAGAGACTATCCTTGGAAAGGTCGAGAGGTAATTTCTATGTTGTTTTGTCTTTTTATGGTACAACTAAGATTTTTTTCCATAATAGTGGTAATCTTCTAGGTTTTTTTTTTTTGTTATCACTGTTATCAATGGCAGGTTCTAGCCTAGCTTCAAAATCTGAACCTAGACCAGTCAACTGATTTCCATATGGAGCAAAACACAACGAACTGACAATCAACCCCCGAAAACATATCCACAGTTGAAACCAACACTGACAACTCAGTAAGTGCCTCTAAATCTGCATCCAACACTGAAAGGGTAAAGAAAGATAAAAGAAGAGCGAAAACCTCTACTTCTGTCACTACCTCTGCCTCTGCTATTGTGTTTCTATTTGTTGGTGTCACAACTGCTTCAGGTATTGCCAACACCTCAAGTACAACTCATGTATGTGGAATTGCAAATACAACAACCTTAGTTGTTCTCTTAACACCTGGAGATGCTTCAGAAATAACAAATATCTGTACATCTTCAAAGGCCACCACCAAGAACCAAACTAAAAGGAAAAGAGGACCTGGTTATGGTGTTGCAGATGATGGAAGAAAATTGAGGATATTTGGTACTAGAAAATGTAGTCCAAATTCTCAAGCAAAAATTATAGGAAAAAGGCCTATCACATACTTTTCTCTTCAACAAGAAGTAAATAGGAAGATTAAGAAATGGATGGAAGGGATGGGGTTAGACACAAATGAAACCAAAGGGTGCAGATGCTAAATGCAAGTGTTAAATATTTGCATTCTTACTAAACTTTAATTAATTCATACAGCTTAACAAACATTTTCATTTTATCTACAGCCTGGAAGGAGAAGTCAGAGACTACTAAACCTTGGACAGAAATCAATAAAGAGGAAGGAAATTGTTACTGCGCATGTGAATCCAAGCTAACAAAGTCAAATTGTGTCTTCAAAAGGAAATGACAAAATGTAAACTTAACATTTAGTTGTTAGTGAACTGAACAATTTTGTGATATTTGTGAACTGAACAATAATAGACTGTAAGGATCTTGTTGGGATTAATTTTATTAAGCAATGACTGCAATGACTACCAATTTTAGTTTGAATTGCATTTTTTGTACGTTTTTCCTTTTTGTTGAAGTTCATGAATGGGTTACCGAGGATGATGGAAGCTTGGTTGGAATTGTCAAATTCTCTGCAATGTTTTGTATTTTTCAGGGAAAGCTTAAAGTCTATGGAAGGAAAAAGATGATCAGCTTTTTATGGTGAAGTATTGATTTCCTTTTTTTTCCAATCAGTGTGAATTATATTTCTTTTATATTTTTTCATTTTCGATAAAGTTCATAAATGGTAGAACTTGTACATTGTTAATACAAAGAATTGGAATTATAGGTCTATTAAACATCTTTGTCTCCTCATCAATAATTTGATGACTTATAAAACAACTTAACAATTGTATTAACCATTGGAGTCAAATTATGGATAATGTTTCTTAAAGAAGTCAATTGTTGCCTCTTTTGACTACTAACCAATACTCCATCTACATTGATTAAAGATCTTATTTTATCACTAATCTTTCTTACCAAATGTTGAAACATCGAACATGTTTAGGCTAGTACATAAAACATCAAACCTGTTTAGGCTAGAACATCAAATTAGTAATACACAGATGTTGACAAATCAGGTTAAGTGAAGAAAATTTACACATTGTTCTAGTACATCAAACCATTTCTAGGTAAGGTTTTAAAGGTACAACTATTGCCTTTTTTGCCTTCATTATTTAGACTAACAAAACTACTAAACACAAGCTTAAACAAGCAAACCATTTCTAACACTTTACTGAATGTGTTTCATAACTAGTCCTCATGGCAACTAACTCATTCTTCAACTTCAAATTTTCTACAATCCTTTCAGCTTGCAAAACATCTACTGCATTCTCTCCTAACTCTGTCACTTTAGCCTGCAATAGATTATTTTGATGATATAACATCTTCTCTCTATTTTTCAGCTCTAAAATAATATGTCATACTCTTGGACAAAATCTTTGATCGTGCCTTTCATGAAATTCACAAACATTTTCACTCTACCATCAAAGAAAAACCAACAATTCGTTAATGAAATATATGAACATATTTACCTAAAACAACATAAAATGTACTGAAATTACCAAAAAGAGTCGACAGCCATAAAACCTTCTTCTTAGATTTTTCTCAGTCCATAAAGTCCATTTATGTGCTTTTAAGTTACAGTAACAATATTTAGCCTCTCCCTCATAATCCCATTCAACTGGGTAAGTTGAAGAAATCAGCTTGTATGACCTCAAATCAAGTTTAGAACGCGTCCCTCTACTGTCAAAGTTGAAATTTTCAAAATATTCAGCTAATTCAGTTTTTTATTTTCTTGGTTGTGATTTTATGTTGGGTTGAAATTTTCAAAAATTTCAACCCAACACAAAATCACAACGAGAAAACAACAAACTGAATCCTCTAATCAACCTTATTACCTTGAAGAACTACTACTTGAGCTTATTCTCAAGTATTATAGCATAATGTTGTAATGTTGATTGTGCACCCAATGACAGCTAAATGATGTCCACAAAATTGAATTTGTTTGCTCCTAATAATCTGCATCTCTTCCATGAATGTCATACTTTATCTTTAACCCAATGGATAGAGATAAACAAAACATGGATAACCACCAACGAAGTTAAACCAAGTGACACAATTCATATCCTATGTACAATGTCAAGTACATGGGGAAGAGAAAACTTGATCATATCATATATACAAATGTATAATAGAATTGTACATTAAAAACAATTATCGTCTACACGCTATTTAAACCAATAATCAAACTCATTTAAAGAAGTTAAAATAATTTACGTAAATGTAACGTTGTTAGGGCAAAGGAATAAAGTGAATATTAAAACATCATAAATTTATATACAAAAATTAGAAGGGAGTATGACTCATTAGCTACTTTAGTTTTCAATCACAGCATATGGATGTTTCAGATCTTTAAAAAGCTTACTACCCGTACCCACACCATGTTCAATAAATATCAATACCACTTGTACCTATCATCTAACTAACCATATCTAACATACAAGCATCATCTTGTACAACTCTAAAACCATTACATAGTCAAAACCAGGCATAAGATAAAATATCTTTTTCACATTGTTACATGATATAATGTTTTGTATGATGTTTTAGGGGTTTAATTTTTTATGTATTTTGGATTAAATTGAGTGTTGAGTAGGAATTTAATGTTTAATTAGATTAGTTTTTGTGTTTAAGTGCTTTATTGGGTTAATCTGAATCTTTGAGCTTAAATTGTATATTTTTTGGGTACCTTGATGTGTATGCTACTGTTGCAGGGTAAACAGGGAAGAACGGTGAAGATTTGAAGAGTTTTGGGTTAAAAGGCATAGGCCACGATCGTGTACAGTGGCCACAATCATGACAGAAGAGGAGGAGCCAGCAGTAGCCAGGCCACGATCATGCATTATGGGCCACGATCGTGACAGAAAGCGTCAATTCAAGCCACGATCGTGCACATCCAGGTCACGATCTTGGCAGACAGGGCCAGGATCGTGCCCTGCATCGGGCTGATAGAAAAAACTCAAATTTTGGGTGATTTTTTGGATCGTTTCAACCCAAGTTTGACCTAGGGATGCTACAGAATAAATAAAACAATACCTAGCAGCTGCCAGAGAGAGATTAGAGGGCCAAAAGCTACAAAAAGAGAGAGACTCTACCAAAAATCTAAGGGAAAACTTAGTTAGAGATCAATCGATTGAGGAAGGAGACAAAGGAAGAGAGGCACGAAGACAAGCTTGACAAGATGTACTTCCCGAAACAGGTGGTTTCCAACAGTCGTGACTTCGAGATCCTTTCCAAAAGTTTATTCTAGTTGTTGTTTCGATTTTATTGATGTATGGAGTCTTGAGATTGATTAGAGATATTTGTCATTGAATATTGATGCTTTTGTCTAAACTCACCTTCGGGTTTATTTATTCTTGAGCTTAACAAGATTGATTTGATTGTGTTTTATTTCGATTTATTTTGATTTAATTCAATTCTTCATAACTGGGCAATAAACTGAAAGGGTGAGTCGGTGAAAATCATCAATTTAGGTTAACGAGAGTTAGGTCAATCGATAGGTAGAGAATTGAATCAAACTAGTAGAGTCATGTAATGAGAGATCGAACACAGATTCCCAGTAGGTTAATAGACAGTGTTAGAATAAATTTAGGTTTTAGACAAATTACGGATCGAGATATTGCAATTTTCACAACTTGAATTAAGGAATATTAATTAAGGTTAAGAATTATGACTCAAGAGAGAGTAATTCACCTTAGGACTGTCTAGGCCCGTTAAATCAGAAATTTCATAATTGGATAGATTTTCTTTAATTTCGAATAAATTCCCCCTTTCTCTCAATTGGTCACTTCTAGGTTAAATTTCAGATTATTTATGTGAGTTTGCTTCTGTTTGTTCTTTTGGTGATTTAGATTCTCATGTTAGACTCTTGATTAATTTTAATTCCTGCAGTAGTTGTTTAATTAGGTATTGCGAACTTAACTGTTGTTAGATTTTAGGACTAGTTCCCTTCCTCATGGGATCGACACCTTAGGTACTACGTGAATGACCCATGCGCTTGAAATAATTACCAAGGTTAAAAATTAGTAAACTTAGAGCCTATAACCTTGAGCAAACAAGTTTTTGGTGCTATTGTCGGGGAAAGCAACTTTGTTCTATAGTTTAAGGCGTTAGGATAGGTTTTAATTTTTGTTTTTGTTTTTCGTAGTTCTATCTAGGAATCATGCTCTTGCATGAACACAAGAGTCACAAGGGGTTCGAGTCGTGAAATTAAGACTTTAGATTTAGGCATAAAACATTTAGAATGAACCCCTAGGAAAGCTCGGCAAGAAAAAGAATAAGAGTTCAAGAAAGCACAAAAGGCCGAGGAATTCCTAAGAAACATGGATCAAAAAGGCAACCCTGGTAGGTAACAATAGAGGACCCTTATGGATTTTATAAACCCAGGGTTCCATCCTGCGAACCAAGGAGTGGCTAGACTGCCTATTCAAGCGGTTTCTTTTGAAGTCAAGCCAGCCCTCTTGAACATGCTTCAACATAACGTCCAATTCTATAGACTTGCAAATAAATACCTGAATGCTCACATCGTGAGTTTTCTCGAGATCTGTGATACTTTTTGGTATCACCAGATGTCAGAAGATGCAGTGAGAATTAGGTTATTTCCCTTTACGCTTAGGGATAAAGCGAAAGCTTGGTATCATTCACTGAGTCCCACTAACATTACAACTTGGGAACAGTTAGTAAGTGCCTTCTTGTATAAATATTTCCCACTAACAAAGACCACCAAAATTATTAAGGAAATTACAAATTTCCAACAAGGTGATGGGGAGTTCATTTATGAAATGTGGGAGCGTTACAAGGATTTGCAGAGGAGATGCCCACACCACAATCTACCTAAAGAGTCGTTACTGTAGAAATTTTATAATAGAGTAAACCCACAGACTAGGGCCACCATCGATGCGGCGTCAGGAGGATCTTTAATTCAAAAAATGATCGCTGAAGCAGAGGAATTAATAGAGAAGATGGCCAATAATAGCTGCTTATAGGCTAGTGAAAGTAGTAGGCAACTTATTAACTTTAGGGAGCATAAGGGAGTTGTCGCTGTTGATCATATGACGAAAATGCAAGCTAAGATTGACAACTTGACGTGACAACTCAGTAATATGAAGGCGTCATCCTCAGCTACCATAAAAGTTGTGCAATTGAAGTGCGAGCTATGTGGCCAATTTGATCATAATACAGTGGACTGCTTTTTGATGAGAGAAGATAACCCAGAGCAAGTTCAATATATAGGAGCCCAATTTGGATGTGGAGGAGGTAATAATCCCTACTCCAACACATATAACCCTGAGTGGAAGAATCACCTAAACTTCTCCTGGTCTAACAACAACAATGGAGGGTAGTTCATACCCCAAGGACAATCGAGTTCCCTACAAGACAGAACAAGCTCGATGGATTCGAAATTGGACAAATTTTTGGATAAGATAGGGGGAATGGAGGAAGCACATATATAGGAGGCTCGAGAGTAAATTTGAGCAAGTCACGAAGAATCATGCTTCGTTTATTCATAATTTAGAAGTCCAAGTGGGGTAGCTCGTAGAAACAATGTCAACTCGAAATGCTGGAACTCTTCCTAGAAACATCGAGTCAAACCCAAAGGCACGTATCATAGTTGTAAGCCAGACTCAGGATAAGGAGCTAGAAGAGGTAGACAAAAGAGAAGGTCAAATAGTTAAAGACAACCTTCCAAATGAGACTGTGAGCAAATAGGTGCAAGTAACTCGATGGGTATTCCCGCACCAATTGTTTGCTCAGATGGAATTATATGCTAGTGAAGCAGTAAGAATGTTACAAGAAATCGAGCCAACCAAAGTTAAAGAAGTGATAGAACGAATACAGTTTAAACTAGAATTATAGGAGTCCATCACAGAGAAGGGGAAGGAGTGGATATTGCAAGACACCTCCAACATAGTGAAGAAGGATGATCCAGGGACTTTTTCATCCCTTGCAGTATCAACAAGATCATCATAGATAGGGCCTTCTTAGACTTAGGTGTAAGTATAAATGTGATGCCCTACACTCTCAGTCTTAAATTGGGGTTACGAGAGTTAGTGCCCAAAAAGTTTTTGGTTAAGACAGCCAATAGAACTTCATTTAGACTGATAGGAATCATACAAGATATGTCGGTCAAGGTCGGTAATTTTATCTTTCGCCTAGATTTCTATATTTTGAATATCAATGAAGATGAGGATATCCTAATGATTCTTGGATGACCTTTTTAGCCACTGCATGCTCAATGAATGATGTAGAGGGGGCCAAACTAACTCTACGAGTGGGGAAGGAGCAACTGACCTTCAAGGTGACTGTTAGAGAGTACGGAGCTCCTTCAACTCCAATAGATCACAATAAACCCAAACCTCGATGAGAATGGGAAGACATTGAGAATCCTGCAAATGCCTTCCAAAAGAAGCGCTCGCGAAAGAGAAAGCGAGGTAAAGAAAATTCCAAGGAAGGTGGTAGTTGCAAGATGGTAGTAAATATTCATACTTTAAGACTAATAGCCACGCTACCATCAAATCAGTCATTTCAACCGCTGTGAGCTTTAAAAGACTGTCGAGCTACCGATGTTAAAAAGAAGCGCTACATGAGAGGCAACCCATAAAAAATTTAAAATTTATTTTATTGTTCAATCTTGTTAAATTAGTTGAATTTCGTAATTAGGTTCATTCTTGTTTTGGTTCAATAAAAGCAAAAAGAGGAATAGGATTTTGGAATCATGGGGAAGAGTACGTAAGCGTATTAAGAGAAGTGAAGAAGAACTATAAACTAAGAGAAGGAAAGAATTGGAAGAAGGTTTTAGTGTCAGGATACAGGCACTGGCCACAACCGTGACCTGTCAAGTCACAATCGTGGCCTGCGATTAGGATGTACTTCTGTGGTACGCCGCATGCTATGATCGTGGCCTGCAATTATGTACAAAAAGGGGAGGACGCAAAATTTTAAGTGACAACTTTACCATTTTACCCTTTTTACCACCTATTTATTCAATTCTTACTTGACTTTCACCTTCACTTTCATTTTTACTTTATCTCTCTAGAATTCTAACTTCCAAACACTCCAATATCTCTCTAGAATTTTTCATCA